>JAFIDM010127720.1:0-38118 GCA_023159025.1 Thereuonema tuberculata | reverse complement strand
GCGTATTTCATTAGTATGGTAACTGCATCTTATCCTGAAAATTTGAGTGCTCTAGTATTATCCAGGCCGAAGCTATGAGGGTTCGATAATATATAACCAGACCCCCCCTTTATGAGGGGTTAGAGGGTGAAAGTTACGTATTTCTTAATTTTTTTGTTGTTTGTGTGCTAATTCTAGCCTGCATACCAAATTTCAGCTTTCTAGGGCTTCAGGAAGTACCCTAGAGGTTTTGATGATCATGAGTCAGTCAGTCAGTCAGTCAGTCAGTCAGTGACGAAATCGACGTATTTTAGGTATTAATAAAATCCAAAGTATAAAAGCTAAATAAATGAAACTTAGCGTATTTCAGTAGTCTGCTAACTGCATCTCATCCTGAAAATTTGAGCTCTCTAGTATTATCCATGCCGAAGCTATGAGGATTCGAAAATACGTCGAAACACTTCCAGAAAAGGTACGTAGTGCCCTTCCTGCCTTCGGCTCGTCTTGGCGGGGGCACTGCCATGCCCCCAGATATTTTTTTCTTTCAGATAAATAAATTAATTCATTGTATTAGTTTAAGTGAAATGTATTTGTTATTTTTGTGGACATTTTTGTTATATTTGTTCGATATCAAAATCTCTGTTCTCTTATTTTAAGTTATATATAACCGTCATATGAAATTTAAATATGTCTATTTCAGCCGTTTATAAGAGGAATTTCAGTAGACCTCTTTGAAGGATTATGTTTCTATGTTTTACGTTAGACTTCAATAATTATTGTAACAAATTTTCAATAAATCCATTCTGCCATTTTAGCGTAATGCGAGTAGAAAGAGATAAGCAGACAAATAAACAAAGGTAAAATAATTCGAGTAAAATCCAACAACTCCGCATGCTTCGCACACTCAGTTCATATAAGGAGAATTTGATACACGTTCAATGACAGTAAATAATTGCCCGTTTTACTTCATCAACGGGTAAAAGAGTCGAAGTTTGGACAGAGTCCAAAAATCAGTCCGAACAATTAAGTACTTCTGCGCAACATTTGTAGTAGACAAGCAGTTTTGTAACTGTCATATTGGAAGCAAGTTTAGGTTCCAGACCGACGAGGGATCGGTAAAATCTTGACCCAGTATTAACTCTCAGCTTTTGCTTATGCTTGAAGAACTTGCTTTACTGTTAAAGGAAAAACGAGATATTAAATTGTGATACATCGTAAATTTATAAGTAGCAATAAATATTTAATTTTTTTTAATGAAAACATAAATCCATTAAAAACTAACATACTTAGTGTTTATAAAACACATAAGTTAAAAAGTTAAAGGATGCCACGACAGGCCTATGCAGGCCCAAGGGCTCGCGGGAGGTAAGGTCCCGGCGTTACTTGACCAACGGGACTAGGTTGAGGTCGGGAGGTCAGCCCGACGCCCGCCCGCCTTTAACTCCCGGTACCCATTCTACAGAGGGCTGGGTAGACCCTAGGACCCGTTTGGAGGAGAATGGAGCGTGGAAAAATTCCCGTCTCCGCCGAGACCGGGAATCGAACCCGCGGCCTCCAACCCGCAGCCAAGCGCCTTACCCACTCGGCTACCGGGCCCACTTATAAAACACATAGGAAACTAATTTTCCTATTTGCAGTTACATTTATATATTACTTTCAAAGAAAAGTTAAACCAGATACACTCAGCTATCCATTGCTTAGTGGGTCTAAGAATGGGTAGAGACGGAATTTTGAAGACTGGGGGGGGGGGGGGGATCAAGAGAATAAAAGAAACTTGCGCATATTTTACGTTGGACCATAAATATGCATCGAAAAATTTATGAAAATCTGTCCAGTCGTATAATAAGGAGATTTCGGGAGTTCCTTTCGAGGGATCGGTGAAGTGGGATCAAAATAAATGTGCATTAAGTTTTAAGTTGGATAATAAACAAGCAATGTACTCAAGTATATGAAAATCCATCCAGGCCTTTTAGTGTGATGCGCATACCAGCAAGCAAACTGATAACTGAATAAAAAAAGAAGAAAATGAACTAGTGGAATAATAATAATAATAATAATATTTTTTTTTTATTAACGTAGATAGATAACACAGTACAGTAACCCGTTAGGGAGGTGTCCCTATCAACGGGTTCTGATATTTACATATTTTTTTTTTCTTCTTACAATATATATTTACATAGTATACATTTGAAAAATGTATAACTTTTAAGCTACAAGATTGTTAAAAATAAGAATAAAAAAAAAGAAAATAACAATAATTGAGTATAGATGGGTTGACATATATAAATAAATGATTAATTATTAGTATTGAAGGTATTCTTCAAATTAATTTAACGTGCTTGAAATGTCTTGATACTTATATTACTAATAGTTAAGTTAAAGTTAAAGACTCGATCAGGCCCTGAGGACCGCACGAAGCCAAAATCAGCCCGTGCAGGCCGAGGAGACCGCAGGAGGATAGGCTCCAGTATTTATATAATAGTGCCATTTATTAAAACATAGCAATAAACATAGTCAAGAGGAGGATAGCAATAGCAAAGGAGGCATTTAATAGGAAAAGGAGCATCTTCTGCGGACCTCTGGGAAAAGAACTAAGGAAGAGATTAGTGAAGTGCTTTGTGTGGAGTGTGGCATTGTATGGGGCAGAAACATGGACATTACGACGCAGTGAAGAGAAACGACTAGAAGCATTTGAAATGTGGACATGGAGAAGAATGGAGCATGTGAAATGGACAGACAAAATAAGAAATGAAGCTGTGCTAGAAAGAGTGGGTGAAGAAAGAATAATGCTGAAACTGATCAGGAAGAGAAAAAGAAACTGGTTGGGTCACTTGCTGAGAAGAAACTCCCTAATGAAGGATGCACTGGAAGGAATGGTGAACGGTAAAAAAGTTCGAGGCAGAAGAAGATTTAAGATGATCGACAACATTATGGTAAATGGATCTTATGTAGAGACGAAGAGGAAGGCAGAAAATAGGAAAGATTGGAGAATGCTGGGTTTGCAGTGAAGGACCTGCCCTTGGCAGAGAACTATGAATGAATTAAAACATCTAAATTTTTAGTCTTTTGTGTTTATTTTTTTTTTTTGTCATTTCTTCATTTTGAAGTTTAAATTCTTCTAAAGAGAGATATTTAGAGGAAAGAAAAACAAATAAATAAATTAATAATAATAATAATAATGATAATAATAATTTTTACGTGTGGTATTAAATAGGGAAAACATATTAATTAGGGATAAGACTTTATCAAGTCTTGATAAAGATAACTGGTCGTTATCGAAATTAATTGTAATTTATGTTGTATTAAATGTTTAAAATCCAATATTAATTGTGTGAGATGTTTTATCTAATTAAACATGGAATAATAATACTTCGTTTCCTCAGTTACTGACAGCAATTAAACTCCTGTACATGTCTATAATTCCTGTAGAATCTTAAGAAACAGATGGAAATGAAAGTTTTCTTAATAGTCCATGTATACACAGCTGAATCTTAAGTAAAGAAAACTATGATTCACTACAAAAAAATTGATATTTTAAACCTTAATGAAATATTCCCATATTGAACATTACAGAAAGACATTAATCCTGAGGTGATGCCACGTGGCGCCAAAGATCTACCAAACCTTCCATAATCTCGTAAAATACCTTTAACAATTCATAATGAGAATGGTCTGAAATTAAAATAAATTTGTAAGTTAATTGGAGCACAAGTAATACAGCAAGAGATATGGTCACCTAGGGATTATCTTGACATAATTAAATGGAGGGTGATTATTTAAACTATCATGATTATTAACGCACAAACCATTAGCAAAAATCCTTTATTCATGTAGTTGTTTGAAGTTTGAGATAACAACAACAACAACAACAAATTAAGCGATTGTTTAAAAAAGTATTTAAAGTATTAATTGGACATGCAAAATCTTACTATCAACTTCTATGTCTATTTGTTTATCTAGTTCTTTATTTTAAGGTGCATCACTTTACTTAAAATAAAAGCATAAAATTTATTCTTTTTTTTTATTGAGCATGTGGAGTCTTGTTATTCCAAATTTAACATTCCGTCTTTTGTGTTTTTGTTTGTGTTTCTCAACGTGTATATCTGTTTGTCTGTTTGACTGCTTATACGAGCAGCACACTCGAACAGCTGATTGAATTCCTTAAAATTTGGTACATTGTTTAGTTACAGTCCAACTTAATGTGGTTAAGTTTTAAATTTGGTCTACTCCTCTAAGTTTATCAAAAATCATCCCAGAAATACCTCTCTAATTGGGTGAATTGATTTTTCTTTAAAATTTCTGTATGATGATTATTGCTGATCCAGCTTAAATTATGAGCATGATTTGTGTCATAACCAACTTACTTAACAACTTACTGTAGTTGTTCTTAATCTTGTGCCCGCATCGATTAGGAGTGAGAGATAATCCTGCCTATAGTTGAAGGATATGTGGGGAGTTGTTATTTTAACATGTTGGTTTTTTTTTCCATTTCATTAAACTACAGTTTTGAAAAATCATAAAAATCTAGAATTTGAAGTTACTTCGTAATACTAAAAGGCGTCAAACAAATATAAAAAAACCTATATATGTTTTCGAAGGAAACGTAATTTTCTTCAATGTAGGGAAAAAATAATCACTTCTATAGACATACGCCGTGCTGGCATGGCCGTGCGGTCTCGGCGGCGGTCAGCCGTGGCGGCCAGTGCGCCAGTACTTGGGTTCGAATCCCGGCAGTGGCATGATTGTTTCAATTTCCTTTCCTGTGTTGTCCAGCCTCTTCTTCACTTTCTCTTCGGTCTGACGTCATTCCTTAATGGCGTCCTGGGGAAGGCCACGGGAAACCATCCCAGTATCTTTCCCTTGAAATTCTCGGGAGTCTGCTAGGGGTTCGCCATCTTGGGAACACTAGCGCTCCCTGGAACACGGAGGCTTCGGATACGAAGCGCGCACTTCGGTGCGTACCGGCAATACAATACATAGTCATACATTATTAATATATTAACTTTAAAAAGTCTAAAAGAATTAGATTTTATGGCAAATCCTTTTCTTCAAAAGTTTTCTGGTTTTACTCTATGTTTAAATAAATTGTGCTGTGTAAGTTTAAAATACACAGTATTTTAGGTGCATTAACATTACTTCTTTCCTGACGGTTGCGAAGTTATGTAATTGTCTGAGCATGCGCAGTCTTACTATTCAACTTTAACATTTTCCTCGTTTGTTTGTTTTTTATATGCACATCACTGAACCGACAAGACAGAGTTTCTTAAAATTTCGTACGATGCTTATTTATGGCCCAGCTTATTTTTATCTCCACGGCATCCCTCATCACTAAAATAGTTCTACTAATTTCCTTAAAATTTGGAACAATGCTTATATACAGACTTAAAACATGAAAACGGTTTTTATGTGTACTCTTTCTCTCTTCCAAATCTCTTAAATTAACGCTCCCGCCCCCTTCCATAGCATTATGCTAAGTCACTATGTAATAGCTGAGCGTATACATACCATTACATAATTCTAAATCAAATTCCTGTAAGGTAAAATCCAAGTACTTATTATAAGATGGGGATAGTAAATTTTAAGCATTTGATGTAAATTGTATTTATTTAACAGCTCCTTTAGCATCTCAGATTCTGTTAGTTTTTAGTCCGTATCGATCCAATTTCTATCAGTAACAATAGAGATATCTACCGTTATAATTTCAAAGGTAAATAATTTTACCTCATTTGCGATTATATTGTGAATATTTGGGGAACTTACTTCTCCCAAGTCCTTACGTGTTGGTTGAATATGTATCAAGATTAATAAGGATCTTCCATGTCAAATATACACCTCTAAAAAGTTAGCTTACTAGGAGGATGTATAATCATCTGAGGTATTTTGATCACACATGCGCGGATATGCATATAGAAAGGTGAATCTAAGTGGATGGATAAAAAAATAAACTAAGTGGATGGATAAGGAGCATATGTGATAAAAGCTACAATAAAGTAGAACTAGGTAGAATATTATGGAAATCATTGGCTGTGCCTGTTCTAACATATGGTAACGAAACTATAATTAATACAGAAACCGAACTTCAAAAATTGACAAATATCCAAAACACATTTGGAAGAAAACTAATAGGAGGGAACAATTTGACACCTACTACGGCAGTTCAAAGTGAAATGGGGTGGTCATCGTTCTTTAGCAGAGAAGCTTCAAGCAAATTAAAATATCTGGGGAGGTTGACTTTCATGAATAAAAATAGATGGTCTAGAAAGGTGTTTGAAAATACAACAGAAAAAAGCAAATGGGTAGATAAATTAGAATATTTAGCAGAATATTACGAAACAGAAGAAATTAGAATAAACATTGAATCGGAAAAAAATGGCACCATCTTATTAATAAATGTGTAAAAAGTAAAGAATTAGAACTATTCGTTGATTCTATTAATAAATACAAAACTTTACCATTAGGGTTTAAAAATAAAAGGGCTCCCCTATATCAGGATATTTATGATAATTCTTATGGAAGTTCTTTACTTTTCCAGTGCAGAACGGGATTATTGGAGCTAAATAAAAGAACAGAAAAATGATCTGAAAAGGGGCCAATATGTTTAAATTGCGATAAAAATGAAGACGAATCTCTAAAACATTTCATCTTAAGATGTCCATGCTTCGGAAAAGAGACAACCGAACTCTTAAAAAATATTAACATAAACCCAAATAACTGGTAAGAGGATGAATTACTGGATCACATATTAGGATTCAAGGGAAAATTAGATCTGAATAAAATTAAAAACTTCTTAAAACTTGCTTGGATTAAGAGAGAAACTCTAATAAATCCTTAGGGTATCCTGTCTGAACAGGAAGTGCGTTTTAAAGCATATCCCTATAAACATACATACATACAGAATCTGTACCGCAACAAGCCATGCAGGTATTGGGGTGCGCTGGAGGTTTAGGCTCACAGAGATTCTTGACAACGGGACTGATTGAGATCGGATGGTCAGACAGACGCCTGTCCCCCTTTAATCCCCAAGAAACCCGCTACCCATTTGACAGAAGGCTAACTGAACTTTAGGACCCGTCTAGATGACAAATAACCGTGAAAATTCCCTGACCACTGCTGGGAATTGAACTAAAACTGCTGCTGTCCGCAGTCTAGCTCCTAAACCCCTGAACTCCTGGAACCCCGAATCATGTCATCTTTTATAAGTTTAGTTGTTTTTTTTTGTTTTCGCCAACGCGCATCAAAATATAAATCAAATACAGTATATAATATTCTGTGCGACCATAAGTATAAATTGATACTCTAATACCGTGAATTGAGTCACTTTTTTAGCAGTGATTGAGGATCAGCATTGTTTGTAACCAGCCTCCCATATCTCTCGTAATTTCACGAAGTCATGATAATGTCGATAATTCGTTTCCAAACAAAACAGAAATAGAATTCCTTGAAAAGCGAAATTCTAGACGTTTCTGCAGATCAACAACAACGATCGATAAGGAATTCACGTCAGAACTTCCTTTTTAGCAAAAAGAGAATTAGTCAAAAAAAAAAAAAAAAACTCCAGAAAAAACATACAATCTTAATAGAAATGGTTCTACAGATATTTCATTTGATTTTTTTTTTCATGATCTTCAATATCAATCTGAGATAAAATATAAAAAAATTAATGCAAACGATGTCATTATTTTGCAAACATATTTTGATGGAAAAATTGGTTTTCAGTAAAAGCTGGTTGATCCTTTTGGGATCCTGTGATGTAAATGCCCTGCGGGATTGTTCTACAATTGATGTAAGTGCCCTGGAGGTTCCTCAACATCGATCAAAGTGCCTTGGAAATCAGATCACATTTCTCCGGTTATCAATTTCTTAAAGACTAAATGAGAGTAGAAAACGATACGAAATAAATTAAATAGATGGACTTACTGTATCATTTGTCTGTTTGATCATCGTGTATTTAGTAAAGATTTCTAATTTTTAAATTTAGTAACGAATAATTAATGCCCTCTTAGAAGAAGATTCAGTCACAAAAAAGTGACGCGTTAATGGATTTTCCGAAATTATAGATGGCATAAATCTTTAAGATGGTGGACTCTAATCTCTGGATTAGTAATTGTATCTTTAATATAATAACTGTCAAAGGGTTATTTGCCTACACTTTAAGGAAGATGGATTAATATATCAATTATTTGTAATTCTAATCTTACTTTAAGTAATATATTTAAGAATTTCAAAATGAAGCATTTTTTTATATATTTCACTGGCTTGTCGCATGAACATTTCGTTTGACTGTGCTATTGAGGAGGAGATACTTTTAGCAACCCGCCTAAAAAAAATCATGTTAATTTGATGTTAGGATTTCATTTTATTGAGGAAAGCTTAGAGCACATAGAGCAGCAGCGTCTTATTACACGCCCAAGACAATTAATTGTAGAAAGATTTCAATACATATTTACGAATACATTTTAACTACATAATCCACAATCTTGGACAGCATAAAGGCTTCTGTCGAACATAATGTACCGAAGAATTTGGAATGGCAGAAGTTATAATGATCTTATCTGTTCAACAAAAGTAATAAGAATAATAAAGTTGCATCCTTTTCCGTGTGGAAGGGGGACGGTTTACAAACAAAATGATGGCTTTCAACCAAAAATAAAAAAGGTTCAAAACGATATATTCGTCTATTTTCGAATGCTATTGGAGAGTTACAACCCGACCAACAATGAGAAAACAATAATAGCACTAATTTAAATTATTTGTTTCACTAATAGCCGGTTTCTCCAAATAATAGTAAAGTACTTCTGGATTAAGTTCAATTGAATTCAATTAAGTTGTGACATGAATTAATACTAACACTATTTGGAGAAATCGGCCGTAATTGTAGCAAAAATCCCTTTCCCTAATGATCATTTTTAGAAGTATTTTCTTCATGTATTTAAAAGAAAAAGATTCGGCAAATAATAAATTAAGAATATAGAAAATAAATCAATAGGCGTTTTACCCCAAAAAAGTGAAATTTATAATTCATATATGTCTCAATAATATTTTTTTTGAAGTTTTTCTTTTTCTCATTGTGCCTGACTGCTGCTAAATTTATTTTGACTGTATTTTGTTACTTTTATTTCTTTTACTTTGATTCTTAGTAATTAAAATTTTTTATTGAAGAAATTAACAATACAACGCAATATCACAAGCAAAAGAACGAGTTGTTGTGACGTAATGCTCAGATAGAAAAAGTCTTACCTCACTTTTGGGTGTTGTAGCACATCCTGCTATTTGTTTTGGACGCACTAAAGCCAATAGAAGACTAAGAATTTAACCCTCTGAGCCAGTTGTATATTTCTTTACAAGACTCATAGGTGTTTGTATCTGAGATCACACATCGAGGCTATTAAAGGGCTATCACTGCAACTGGAATACAATATTCCATGCCTGGAAAAGCCATGGAAAATTTGTTAATTTTGGTAGAATTCCGCTTATTAGTTAGAGCTAAGAGAACTCTGAATATTTAGATGCTTTAAATTATGACCATTCCTTGAATACATAGAACAACATTATGTTTATATACCTACCTATATACAAAGAAAGAGAAATTTTTACCTAGTAAGGTTGCACATTTTGTAAATATTAATAATTAAAAAAAAAACTTTTATTTCTTTACTGATTGCTGAAATGTATATTCGCAGATAATATTTCCCAACTGACTGATTCTCCATTTTCTTCGTCATTCTAATTCTTTTATTATTTTAAAGTAAATAAATTTATGACTTTTTCATCATTTTCATTTAAGGAATTCACGGCAGTAATTCAAGGTTTCACCTCTAGTCATTTGTGACAATTCAAACGATTTAAAACTCTATCCGATGCCCTAAAACGTCTTTATTGTCTAAGCTGTAAACTCCTTTATTGTCTAAGGTGAAATCACTCCATTGATAACTAAGCAATACTACTCATAAAGGAGAGATGTGTTCTGTTGAAAAAAAAATTACATTTTCTTTTTTTAATTTACCGAATAATTGTTTATAAAATAATTTGAGCTAAAGCTTTATTAAGATTTTGGACTTAAAGCTGGAAATGTTTACAATTAGCATTGTAATTTAAAAAATGAATTACAATGGAGAATGAATGAATTATCTTCATAGAATAAGAAAATGAAATAAACTGGGCACACAAAATACGTATGTATCTCGCAGTTGCATTAGCCTGTGTCATATTAACAATTCCATGTGAAAATCAGCAAGATTTGCTTTTCGGTTAGGAGGGAATCCACATCACAACAATCGTATTTGAAGCTCGGTTATAAATAATAACGCTTTAACATTACCAAATAAATTGGTGGAGATGTAGAGACGAAAAACCAAATGAGTAGACAAGAATTCTTAAACTTGAATAGTAACAAGTAATTAAATCAATCACCATTAAATATAAACGAAATTCTAAACTGCTATATTAACCCCACGATATTTTGAATCTTTTTGTTTTTAATCCGAACATAAAAAGTTACAGTAACTGAGCCTAACATTACAGTTTAAAAAAAACAATAAAGAGCTGATTAAAATAAGAAATAGTATAAAAAGGAAATAGTATAAACACAAACTAAACCGTGATAAAGTGGTAACGCACGTGACTGCTAGCTGAAGGAGCAGGGTTCAATCCTCGGCGTCAGGCTGACCTCCGATCTCAACTTAATTGGTCATGAAACGCCGGGAGCCTTACTTCCAGTGACTCCAAAAGACACATAGCCCTGTAGTGCGATACTTTAACAACACAACTATAACGGAAATCAAAAGCTGAAGAACGGAGGGAAAAAGGCTGAATTTACACTTGAACTTTATAAGCTAGATTTGAAAGTTTTTATATTAAGACTTTATATAACTTAACTACCTATATAACTCTTGTAATGTTTTCTGCTTTAACCATTTAGATTTGTAAAGATTTCAAAATTAACAATGAATTCAATTTTGTTTTTAAGATTATTTTTTATAGAATTCATTATAAAAGTTGAACAACATATAAAATTTCTTCTTATTAACAATTCAACAAATAAGTCCCTCAGTGGCGTCTGTAAGTCTACGGCTGGGGTGAATGTTCTGCTGTTTCCACGATCATCAACCACAAATCAGTGAAACTAAGACAATCTCATTGTAATTTCAAATGACGAGAACGTTTCCATATTAACGAAGCCAAAGAATTTCATCGTTTCCAATTATTAAATGGCTTGAAAATGTTAATGTCAAAAAAGAATCTTAGACATGAAAATCAGTGTCGGCGTGACAACTTTCGTTAAAAGCATTTACTGTGAGTAATTCTAAATTCCTTATTGTGGGTCTGATATGTGCCAATTTAAATTGGAAGCAATTTAAAGTTATCTTGTTTAGAATTATTTAACTGGTAATAAATATTGATCCCTTATAAGAGTACATTAAGTTTTACAAACAATAGAAATCTTCATTATGGAAGCCTAAAAATTTCAGATCACTGGAATAAATAGATTGTCAGTTCAACTTCAACTTAAGTGTTGCAACTTAGAATTACACTCTAAATTTTTTTTTTACTGTAACACTTTTTGTCTTTCCTTGCTGTTAAAAAAAAACAACAAATTGAAAAAATTATATTTAGTTTTTATTAAAACTGTTTATAATTATTATAAGCTATTTTAACAACAGATATTAGATGATTTTGATGCTTTCAAATACTAGTTACTGACTAGTTTCTCAAAAAATAAAAGATTATTTCAATAGTTGGTTGCGTAATATGTTAACAGAAGTCTTAAATAACATATCTCAAAACTAAATTGGATAAATTGGGAAAAAAATAAAATACTTTAGAAAAAAAGGAATTAGTACTTGGCTACTCGATAGCCAAGTTTAAAACGCATACTGTGTTCTGGAGAACCCGAACCTGGCGGAGTTCGGGGATTTTTCCAGAATGAATTCTACTTCAGACGGGTCCTAGGCTCCACCCAGCCCTACATAGAATGGGTATCTGGTTCCTTCCCAGAGCATTAAAGGGCTGGCGGGAGGGCCATCGTGAGCCCCCGTGGGATATATCTACCTACTTAATACTGGTGACTCTGTAGATCACCAAAAAGTTTCCTAAAATAGAATTTTCACACAATGTTTCACCTGTGTTGTTTCATAAGCACAAGATTTATAAGACAATGGCGTGAACTGAATAGTGCTTAATAAAATAGGTGATATTTGTTAGGCAGAATAATTCACAGATTTCTTTTAGTGCATTCGAAGGTCGCCACAAAGAGTATAGTGCACTACAATGTCGCTATACAAACAGTCAGATTTTTTAATTTGATTACCTTGAATATGTAAAAAGCATCCACAGATATGGAAAACTGTAAAGATGAGCCTCAATTATTCTTGAAATCAGAAGCGTTAAGAAAAATCTTGCTAAGAGCTTGGAAAGATGTTGACTGATACGTATAATGACTGAATGGGATAGTCTACGCATGTGTAATAGAACATTTCTTTACATACTATCTTGTTGTAATAAAATTTTTATTCAACCCTTTAACACTGTAAACTTCGAATTCAATAATGACAGCAAGGAAATTTCACAAAACTTTATCTTCAAAAAATTTAAATTTAAGGTATATCTTATAATATTTTTCTATAATCTTTAGAAAGGAGTTTTTTTTTCAATTTCTTTATTTAAAGAAATAAAGAAATATTTAAGAAATTCTAGGAACAAAGATGGAAAAGTTCAGGAAATAATAGAGAAATAGAAAAAACGAGAAGAAAACAACACGAGACAAACGAAGCACGAAAAGAAATGAATATCATAAATAAGCAATAACTACGACATCAATGACAAGAAAATACACCAATCAGAAGAGTTTCACCGGAATCCAGATAAACAAAGAGACAACTAGAACAACAAAGAAGAAAAAGAAATACACCAATCAACATAGCTTCCCCGGATTGCAGACAACTCCAATACAGGGCTATATAAAGCACCAATCAACGACTGACTACAACATCAAGATAATTTACATAAAATCAGAAATTGTATTTAAAGCAAAATTTGTAAAACTAAAATCTTTTCAGGTCGATGAAGCATTACCGCAAAGGAATGCGAAAACTGTCTTGTTTGTATTTTTAATGTTATATAAATTTTTAAGTTTAAACTTATCTGATGTGAGTTATGTGGAATTTTCACTTTTTAATAAAATTTCTTTGTTAAAACTACTGTGGTTAGGGAAGACGAAGCCCTTCCGGCGAAAATATATTATTATTTACATATTTTTATACAACTGTGAGTATACAAGCTCTTGCAATTAAAGTACTCCTATGAAAATAATGTTACAAAGCTCATATTAACTCATTGTTTTATTATAAAACACAGAAACGAATACATAGACTACCAAAATTAACAGTCACATGGTATCATCACACATCCTCTATTTATACGACTTCAAATCATTTCTTTTCTTTGTTTTCCTTTTTTTTTTTTACAATTTCTTATAATTTCTCATAACAGCCATTCCGATTCTACTTATAATGTATATTTCTAAAATCTTATATTTCTCTATCTGTCTATCCGGTGCAATTATTAATTTACCTTGCTGAGAAAGTCAAAATATAAAATTTTCTTTTTTTTTTTCGCCTTGCATGGGATTCGAACCGAGGATCTTCGTTCTCGCAGTCAGATATTCTAATCATTGAATTGCTGCTGGTCCCCTGTACCCAATCCTACTTTTATTCTATTTATTCGCGCGCTATCAAATAATGAGTTCATTCAAAAAAGAATAAAATATCACTTTTTGCCATAACCGCTTGGAATCGATTCTTCTTGGATTATCTCATACTTACCTGAGAGAGACAGGGAGATGGCTTAGTTGTTAAACAAATATGAAAATCACCTATGGTTGATAGTTTACCTACCGCCTCTAATTCTGAGACAATTCGCCTCCTAAAGGATCAATATTCATGAAACTTGGTATATTGAGACCAACGAGACTGATCATTTATTCCCTATTTCAAAAAACATTCAATAAAAATTAAGAGTCAGTATTTTAATCTTTCTGTAAAGCCTTTCATAATTAATTTTTAAGACCTTGTGTCGCTATCTGGTGGTTATTTTTGTAAATTTTTACTTTCCTCAAACTTAAAGAATAATTAGTAACAGTAACGTTTTACGTGTGCTGAACATGTGTTGAATAGTTTAAAAATGAAGCCTGCACACCTGATTAAGCTTATTTAAAAACAATTAATTACAAGTTAAAAAGTATTTTAAAATAATGGCCCGACCATGGTTTCTACTTCATAATGAGAAGTCATCTTCAAGCAAAAATAAGGACAAGGAATAACATAGTTGTTCACAACGATTTGTCAAAACAAATTAGATAAATTCAAGGACTAGGGGCACTAATTCGAATGTTGAATATAAGATTTATTTAGATTTTTCTTGCTTTTAGGTTTTATTCAATTTATGTTCAGATTTATACAGGATATTTATTCAGCTGATAATGATTTTTATAAGATTTGATTTGTAACATCATTATGAAAGCAAAAAAAAAAAGTAAAAACTGTATTTTCCTCTAAGCTATTAGTATGTACTAATAGCTTAGAGGAAAAATACTGAATCATTATCAGTTCTGAGTACGTTTTCTTTGGAAATGTAAATTTTAATTTTAAACTTAAAATATTGAAAGAAAGAAATTTAATAAAGACATTTCTTGTACGATTAATTTGTTCCAAGGGGAATTTAATCATTAGATAAGGTATTTGCATGACTGACGGAAATAAATTGTTGTTCTTCGCAAGCTTTCTTTTTTGGTGTCTGTTACCTGTCCCAAGGAAGTTGTGTTATTAGATGAAATAGACATCCCTCACACAACTACGACATGTAATGGATACAAAGTAAGAAAGTGAGAGACAAGACGACGACATTCCACCTGAGTTCTTCCTTGAGATCCGTCGTTTTCATACTCCTCCAAGAAATTTCATTAGGGATGTCAGTGCTCAGTGCGTCGATCACAATTTGAAGACACAAAATGGCTGCTTTTAAGTGGTGAGAGAATGGTTCGTGATGCAAGAGAAGCTGCTGTGAAATGTTATATCAAATCGACTTATAAAAGTACTGATAATGCAATTGTAGTTGTAGAATACCATTTTATTTCTTAATTTATATCTTCAAATATATTCTTTTATTTTTTTATTCTATCTATACAAAAGTCGCAGCTATTTAAAGAGCATTTCATTATGGTTTCATACTTGAATCTTTTTACTCTGCAAAAAAGTTTTAAAACTAAAAATTATAGTTTGAAATGTCTTCAATATTACACAACAACTATTTATTCTAGAACAAAAAAAACAGCACATAACTAAACAGAAATTAATTATGTGCGGTTTATTTGTTTGTTTGTTTTTTACGTTATAATAACGTCACGCCACGTTAAATTTGATTTAAATATTCACCTTTTAATAAATTAATCCTTCGTAAGCTCAGCGGAATGCTAGCGGGGATTAATTGTTCACCCTTTTTATTTTTGATTTGTCTTTGATGTTTGTTTTTTTTAAATTGAGAAGTCATTGTCTTGTTTGTTTGTCGGTTTTGTATATGTCTTCACTGAAAGTATATTGGACGATCGGACTGATGAGAGTTTAGTAACTCGAAACTGTACTGTCTCCTATTCCCAGGGCCGCCCAGAGACCTTTGGTGGCCCCGGGGCAACATTTGGATTTGTGGCCCCCCATCCAAAAAAAAAAAAAAAAACGACAATCCTATTCTAACAACCAAAAAAAAAAAACTTGGGCCTGATGTGGCCCCTCTTTTTGTGGGGGCCCCGGGGCAATCTGCCCCTTTTGCCCCCCCCCCCTCTGGGCGGCCATGCCTATTCCTGATATACAACTAAAATTACCTCATTGAATTTTTTTGTTTAGTTATGTGCTGGTTTTTTTTATGTTATAATATTGTCACACACGTTAAATTTGATTTACTAGAACTTTGAAATTTTAGTGGTGGGTTTAGATAACTGTAAAGCAGGCTCCTATTTATTTTATTTATTTTATTTAAGGATATTACTTAGCATGAGAAGTATCAATATTCCACTTGAGCGTTTTGTTTTCTATAGCTTTGTGTGTTCTTACGAGTATCACATTAAAACGGTGGCACAGACCTTCATCAAACTCGTTACATATCTTATTAACAATATATGGTGATTTAGTTGGCTTGCCACTTTTTCATCCTTTGATTTTTTTAACATTGGATGCATTGCTTAAATACTTAAAATATACGCACGATTAATTTTGTCTCCTATTCCCCCCTCCACTAGTCTTTGAAATGAGACCTCGGGCTGCTTGTTCAATTCCGATTACGTGATGGAATTCTGACAATAAACCTACGAATTAAAGTTGAGTTTCTATTTAACATCTATCTGTTAGTTCTGATGATTTCACTTCAACATAGATCATCTGAACGGAAGTGCCCTAAAACAGTATACTAAAGTTTAATTATTATGATTTTTTAAAAAAAACTATTATCTTAGAAAGCGAGAAGCTTAAAATTAGATGACTACTATTTCTGATTAATTAGTGTAGTTATTCAGCCATTAGATGAAGATCTTATTCCAAAAACAGCTACATCCGAGTCAGATATAAACATCGATTGCCAGAGCTATCATTACGAATACCTGATATCTATAGGGAGGCTGACAATTTACTAGAAAGTCCACTGTATTTTTTTCGGACTTTTGTATGGGGTTAAAAAGAAAAGATAAGAAACTTTTTTTTTTTATTGATGTAGACTTTATTAATATCTTCTTTAAAACAATTTGAACTTTCCAATTTAAATTTTTGAATACAGGTACTCTTCACTTTACGATCGAGTTCCGTTCCGAGACTACGTCGTTAAGCGAATTGGTCGATAAGCGAGAAGATTGCGCCGGGAATATAGGATCGTTGTAAAATTATAAAATTATAAAAATTATGCAACCAGCTTCAAATTTATTCATAAAATGACATGCATATGTACATATTATCAAATTTATTTGGTTATCAGGAGCTGTAGAGGATCCAGGTAAGGGAGATGACGACGATGAAACAGAAGTTGTACCTTCAAGGGTGGAGGTCGTAAGTGCGAGTGGTTGTTAAGCAGATAGTCGTAAAGTGTGGAGTACATGTACCGAAAATTGAAGCAAAAGAAATAGAATGTTATTAAAATCACAATTTCTTAGTTACCTCTGCTTTTGTTCCTCAGTTATACGGAATAATGCAATGCAAGAAATGGATGACTGGAATTACACAATTTATAATACAATTATTCATTCCAATCATTTAGTTTCCGTTATTTGAGGTGAACATTTATGTCATCTAGTGTCATAATTTTTAATTTCAGCTATTTTAACTTTGTAGTTACCATCCTCTTTACGAAAATAATACTAGAGTAGATAATATGGTTAAGAAAGAGGAAACTATCTCCGGCCTTGGAGGGACAAAGATCTTCATAGCAGAAGGATTCACAATCGTCATTCCAACAGATCGTGTTCTACAAGTTTAATTTGCAAGAGATTTCATGAGACCAGGAATGTTTCAGACAAAGCATAGTGAGCCGCTCATTGGATAACGCGATGTAGTTAGTAAATTTGTAGTAAATTGTAGTAAAGCAAACTACTGAGCAGTAAAAAAAGTCTTTTGGAACAAGAATTCCTGGTAAAAAAAAAGTAAAACACCAAATAATATCTCTTATGTTGGAACTGCACTTGGATAAAATATTGGTTTTGAGCTAAAAATTACGAATCATTCTAAAATTTCAACTTAGAAATAAATGTAAGGCTATTTTACATGTTCAACTGAATCAGCTACCTTTCGATTTCAATTGGCATATGGCTAGATGTTAAAGCCTTGATTCTTGTTGCCGTATAGTCTACCATCTTTGCTTCAATCTCACACTCTAGTGTACTGAAAGATGACTTTTAGTACAATTATATTGGAATTTGTTTAATATTGACTCAATATTTTTAAAATAACAGGGCAGTATTGCAATATTTCGAATATTTTTGTAAATATCTGACTCATTCAAAACATGAAAAACATATTTACATTGTGAAATAGTTATTTATTAAAGATTCAAAATCAAAAACTTTCATGGTTTCTATTTAACGCGTATTTTTATAAATATCTGAAAGTATCTTGGTATTATATTTAGAGAGGTATTTTCGTATTTTCTATGAAGAAGTTGTAAATTTTACCGTACAGCTTTCAATAGCTATTGAATAGTTTTCTTAACCAAATTGAATTATTTTTTTGGTATTAAGTCATATTTTATGGACAAATCTGACAAAACTAAGATTACATTACATCTTATTTAGAAATGATATACTGATAAGAAAAGGGTAGAAAGATACAGCCTCTCTCTCATTCCGGAAGTGTACTGAATTAGATTTCTGGTGGAGAAGGAAAATGCGAAACAGGGAATAAATATTAGATTGGAATGACATCGTGCATTGTGCTTTTTGCAGCAGCAATCTATTCACACACAACTTATTGTTCGTCATAGCAACACTAGAGTCTGTCCCACAGACCAAGTAATCTAATTCTTTTGCTTCCGGCGAAGGGAATAGCTTTTTCTTTCTCTTTTAGAAGAATTCCCTCATGTTATCTGCTGTGAACTGTCATTCCTCGAACTAAAAATTCGATATTCAATCAAAGATTTTTCGAATGAGTTACTTTTTCGCACATTGGGGCGAGTAATAATAGAGCCATCAAAGATAAAGTGAAGAAGTTGAACACATATTTGAATGTATGAGTTCAGAATCATAAGCATAAGAGATTAAGTAAACATGCCAGACAGGTAATTTTACAAAGTAAAAATTTGTCTTCCGATCAAAAATAAAAATGTAAAGTTTTTCACTGGGTGTCTAATTTCGATCTAAAATAAAACAAAATAATAAAACAGCTGTTATATTAATAAAAAGTAATAATTATAAATGTTAAGCAACATTTACGGCTATTAATTCAAATATTTTAAGAAACAAATATTGATGATTGAGCATGCTAAGTGTTACTAATGCACTTACACGTTTCATTCTCTGTTTGTATTTTTGTATGGTCATCACGCGAAAACGGCTTGACGGATTTTAATTAAAATTAGTTTTTGTTTATTTATGATTCAATTTAAACATGAGTTCATTTATTTTGATCGCCACTGCTTCGATGCCTCAAAAATGAACCTCGAAATCCCTCCCTAAAATCACTATGCTGATTTCTTAAATTTGATACATTTATTTAAGGTCCAACTTAAAGTATGAGCTCTATTACTTTGGTCTCATTTCCCCTCCCCTCCTAAGAATGAACCCCAGCGCTGCAATCTCAGTGCTTAGAATGAGACAGAAAGTTATATGTAGTTTAAAATAATTCATTAACAATTTTTTTTTTAAATAAATTATTATCATATCACACAAATTTATCAATCATGAATATTTCCTGAAAATATTCAGACATACAACATCAGTTTTTTGCTAGCATGATTCAGAAAAACCAGAAATTTTAATTAAAGTTAATTCAATGTATGTACAAGGATCAATGATAGGACAATATAAACAATCTTCATTAACAGGATTCAATAAAGTTGCTTATTGGATGGAGAAGCCTGTTTAATGTTTACAAATTTTAATGCCAAGAGAGGGAGCGCTGAAGCTACTTGACTTACAAAGGAGAGGTCTGTATATTACCAATTTTAATGCCCTCTTGTGAGATGAAAGTACACATTTTTCTTCTTTTCCTAATTTTATTTTGTTTTTGCTTACAGTAATGTATTTTCTTTTATTTAATTTTCTTTTCTTTCGTTTTCTGGCTTACATTACTGAAACGATTAGATGTTGTAAATAACATCCATTTTAATTACGTAATATATTTATATTTAAAATTTGAACTAATTCAGAAAGCTAAACTTGTTACAAAAGAGTCAAGGGTTTATAAACGAAGTTTGTTAAGCCTACTTGTATGTATATATCTGTATGTATATATGTTTTTATACATGAGAACATTATTATCTTCAGATTTCTGATATTTCTCATACACATATTTCTCCTATACAAAAAATAGACATATACACTTACAGGTAGGTTTACCAAAGGGTCGTCCATTAATTACGTGAGGTTAAAAGGGGGAGGGGGGGGATCAACGAAATTCTCACGTCAACTTTTTCATTCAGAGAATATACGTATTATAATAGATTACAACATTTTGTAATATTGTCTTTTTTTGAACTTTTTTTTATTTTTTGACTTTTTGAAATCTCACGTGAGGGGGGGGGGAGTCCCACCACATCTGGAGGGGGGGAGTCCAATTTTTTTAAAAAACACCACGTAATTAATGGACGGCCCCAAACTTCGCCTGTAAACCCTTGGCTCTTTTATAACAAATTTAGCTTTCTCAAGTAGTTCAAATTTTAAATATAAATTAATTAAAAGGGAAAACTTCTAATCGTTTTCCCAATGTAAGACAGAAAATTAAAGAAAAAAAAATAAATAAAAGAATTAAATAAAAGAAAATATATTAAAGTAAAGAAAAACAGAACAAAATTAGGAAAAGAAGAAAAACGTAATATGAAAGAAATAAAAAAAAAGAAGTATTTTGGATTCGAAAAGATTCTTTCGAGCTTGTTATGTAATATAATGAATGTGGGTGACAGAGAAGTCAAGCACTGCGACCGGAGGTCTATTGTACTAACCCACGGAAATATGGAGAGAAAGACTGAGAAAGTATGGTGGGAGAAGTGCAGGGGAAACGGGGGAACCCCGAGAAAACCTGCCCAGCGCGGATCGTCCACCATCACGAAACCCACATGAGAACCGAACCCGGTACTCAGAGGTGAGAGGCCGATGTCATAGCGACAACGCCAACCGCGCGGCCTTCTTTCGAGCTTAGCATGCAATGGAGTTAACCATCGAGAAATTAAATTAAAGAAAAATAATAAAAAGAAAATGCATTAAAGCAAGGAAAAACAAAACAGAAAAAGAAGAAATATGTTGTATTAAAGAAAAAAAGAAAGTACAGCAGATTCCAACCTACTATCCCGAGCTTAGCAGGCAGTGAAGTTAACTATCCAGCTATCGCAACAACTGGCTTACAAGAGTCACATTTCTAGCATTTAAGCGGAAAAATCTAATGAAAACAATGCCAAGTATCTCGAAAACGGAGGAGAGTTGGCCCCAAAACATATAAATATATTATTGAAGTACATCATGTGTATTTTCATCTCACAAGAGGGCATTAAAATTGTAATATACAGGCCTCTCCTTTGTAAGTCAAGTAGTTTCAGCGCTCCCTCTAAAGGCAGTGAACTACGTAACCAACATTTCAAGAGTTACTGTGTCGATCTTCAATGCCTATAAAAATGGTTCCAATTAAATTGCAATTAGAAACTACCTGTGGTTATTTTATATTTTATATTTGTATCTCTAGAACGATATTTGAGACTTTCATTGATATCGTTCCTAATTTACATAAAGGTATGCAAAGGCTTTAAAAGCATTGAATTGATATTTAATTTCAATATTCTTTTTAATAGATTTATGTTTTTACGATTTTGAATCTGACTATTCTCTTTAAGATTGAATTTAATAGATGACGCCATTATTACATAGATGTTGTGAAGTGTCTTGTTATGCACCATAATTTCTGATCCAAACACCAGATAAAGGCTTTCTTGTAAAGAATGATGATACTAAAATGTAATGAAATATATGACACCAGTACAATTGTTATGGCCTACAAATGTGCATTTAAAAGACAATTAAATCGTCATTAAAATTTAATGATTGCCATTAAACTGCTTGAAGAAGATTAACATGACGAAATTAGCTCTAGAATTGTGTTCATTCTCCAAATAACGGAATTTATAAATTTGTAATGGGTTTTCGATTCACCTCTTTAACCCTTGAATTTTCGACTATTTTCACTTTATTTTCTCTTAGCCTACAGCAATAATTAGATAGATAAACGTGCTCGTATTTGAAATTGGACACTTAAATAAGCATCGTACGAAATTTCAAGGAAATTGATCAGCCACTTCAGAATGATGTAGGTACAAACAAGGCAAACTTTCAAAAAACGAACACACAGACAAAGAAGAAACTGTTCAAATGATATTGTAGAATGCTCAATCAATAAATATGTTTAAAGATTAATTCATATTTTAATTTTGATTTTATTCTTATTTGAAACAACAAAATCTTGTAGAAACTTAGGAAATAATTTTAAACAAAAAAATATAAAAAAAATAAATAAATAAAAGATAATGTAAAGTTTCATCATCTGACCCAGGGATTGGCAACCCGCTGTATTTGAAGGAATAACCCGACAGTTTAACTTGACGGTTTTCTTTTTGTTGGTTGGCTATTAGTGATGATCTGTCCAATTTATTCTTTTTTTATTTCTCATTTGTGATCATTTAGCTATCATTAGTAATACTAAAGCAAATTCAATTTAAATGATATTAATGTTAAAATTTTAATATTCATCAATCCGATATAAAAGTTCTCAACAAAGTTTTAGGTACGTTCAAATAATATATTAAGTGTTGTTAGTTATTTCTAGAAATCTAATAAATGGAAAAATAGTGTGCAAGTTAAATATTAGATTTTCATACTTGCTTAGTTTTGTCATCGATTAATTGACGGAATATATGAAGAGTTGTAATCTTCCTATTCCTTCTGATTATTTTTGTTCTCTATTTGTCCATTTGGCTATTTATAGACCAAAATAATTTTACAGGCTTTCGCACAAGTCTGGACCCATAGGGTGTAATGGGGCGAAGCATCTTCGTGTTGAAAGCAGGTTGGGAAATCCCCTTCTGTGCTTAAGATTGATAGTAATTCTTCCTCCTGGAGCATTGTCAAGTATGTCTGTCGCGTCTCAGTCTTCTGAAAAAAAAAAGTCCGATAAGTCTATCATTCTATATCCCCCACACCTTACCATGAGGCGATTCTCACCTTGTGCCTTGGAAGCCTGCATCCAATGGGGGTTTGTAGTGACCAGTAACGTGTGTTTTGCTTATTCACCTTTCCATTTACGTAAACATTAACCTCGTCACTAAACAAGATAGTAAACGGAAATGTAGGATTAATCTCACATTGTTACAGAACCCAATCGTAGAATTAGCCTCCGATCGGGCTCATCCTCACTTGTAACAACTGCATCTTGTACATTTCTTGCTTTTCAGAATACGGTAGATGGAGTTTTAGGGACCCTCGTCTGTGCGGAGTGACTTCTTAGGGCTTGTAGAGAACGCTACCAGGATATTAGAAGTTGTCTGTTCGTCTGTCGATGGCCCGCTGCGAGGTTTGTCTACCACAGATCCCGTCTCCTTGAATTTTACATACTTGACAATGCTCCAGGAGGAAACATTACTATTAATCTTAAACCCAGAAGGAGATTTCCCAATCTGGTTTCAACAGGACGGAGCTCCGCGCTGTTACACTCTGTGGGTCTAGGTTTATGAGATACCCTGTATATTAGTTGGATCGCAAATTAATTCCTTACGAAATATTAAAGAAATCCTTCTAGCCATTCTAGGAAGGGATTTCGTGATCATTTTTGAGAGATGGGAGGGACGGAGTCGAAAATAAATAGGCCTATGTTTTACGTTGGATCGTTAATAAGCTAAGTACCAAATTTTATGAAAATCCGTCCAGTCATTTTAATGTGATGTTTATGCAAACAAACAAAAGACAATTGGACAGAGCAACTCAGGTTGAATTGCAAATGTGGTTAGGAAATCATCAATGCTAGGATTATTTTTAAACAAAAAGACTTAACTAATTTTTTTAAAGTATTTCATCACTACTTACACACATAGCTTTCATCGCGTAATGAGGATGAACATGCAGTAATGAGGTATCAATTTTTGAGGAATGCACGGGAAAGGAGAAGGTGGAGACCTAATTGAATGAGCGTTTATTTTAAGTTTCGTTTCAAATTTTAGAGAAGTCCGTTCAGCCGTTTTGCGCATACAAGTAGACAAAAAAATATTCAATTGAATTATTAAGATTTAGTTGGACTGAGGATACAGCGCTGGGGTATTTTGAGGAGTGAAGGACACCTGAAAAATCAAAATAATTAGACCATAAATATGCATCGTAGCAAATTCAATGGACCAGCCAATCCATATTAGCTAGAGATTTTTAGGGTCATTGTTGATGAATGGAAGGAATAGATATTAATAAAATGTATCTTTTTAATTTGAATTATACATGTAAGAGCACAAAAGTGTTTAGAAAGACGAAGTACCAATTTTTCGGCGTTTTAGAGTGAGACGCTTAGAAACAAACAATCAGACCTATGTACCAATGTTGGTATTAGACCAATGTCATAAAAAGAGGGCAGAAATAACCAAGTGGAATAGTTAGATTCGAATGCTTCATAAGCTCAGTAATTAAAAATTATTTTTACTTTCAGTTTCTGATGTAATACTTTTCAAGATGGATTAAAATTTGAATTTTTAGACTTAAGCAACTGTTTTTGCTGATAAAATTTTATTTAAGTAATTAAAATCGATCTAATTAAAAGGTTTTTTACAGTAACTGATAAATATCCTTATCCCTGAATTCCTCAAAGTCAACAATGATGTGCATCCGTTAAATCTTCAAATGAGGTACAACGAAACGAAACATATATAAAAACAATTGACAGTATTGAATACAGCATTCTTTCTAACCAAAATTCCATTTAGCGATTAAAGAACTGTATATGAATAAACATCATTCAAACTGATTATTGAAATATCATAATTAATATATTGTTTACTGTATTTATATCGAGATAAGCTTTATTTCGCTCCCGCTGGATAAATAACGCCAGCTACATTTGTATTCTTTAGATTTGTATTCAAAATATATTTTCAGTAATTGGATGGTTTTATGCATCATTTGAGATTCCAAAATATATTCTTTTATATTATTGCTCCATCTACTAGCGAAAGGTGTAAACAACTTGTTCAATAAACAAATTTTTCCCGCTTGCTATCTCAACGTAATTCTGCCGAAATTTAATTTTGAATAAATGCCAATCGACTAATCGTAACGAATAAGAGTTGCATCTGGGACCTTTGAAGGATATTATTAATTTCGATAATGATCAGAATTGTCCTGTGAAAGTATCTGCTTCTGATATATAACAATCTTTTTCCATAAAAAATGTGAAGTAATACATAAGCTTTTGTTCTTATGACAATATCTCGATTTTGGCGCTTGGGTCAAATGATGCATAACAACAACCAGTTGATTCTATACATATAAAAGAAACCAACTTTTGCATCTGCCGTATTATTTGTAAACTAACTTGTAAGTTTTTACTTTACTTTTTTCTTAAATAACAATTAAATATGAGGTATCTCACATTTTGCCAAATGCAATAATATGAAAAACAAAATTAAGAAATTAAAATATCAATATTAGCCTTTAGCACTGAAAAATAAAAATTTTCTCATTATAAAAAAAACAAAAAAACATTGTTTTTACCGGTAGTGAGCATGATAGTCAAGCGGTAATGTCTTTGACTACGGCCCGGAGGATCCAGATTCAATTCGCGAAGGAACAATCCGGTTTCCTCCCGGGTACTAAAGCTGATTGACCACTCGAGCTGAACTTAGTTCCGTTGGTCATGAAATGCTGGGAGCCTTATCTCCCACGACCCCAACGGTCTACTTTGGCCTTTACTGAGATAATTTTACTTCATAGGCACATTTTCCTTTAGAATCAAAGTCTATATTGCTTTACTTAAATATTTTTATTAGAATTCCTAGAAGCTCCACAGTTAATAACGAGAAAATCCAGATTCAGAGTTGACATCATCATTGTTCATTATTCATTAAGGAAGTAGTTTAGCATCAGTAGGTATTTAATTGCAACTCTTTTATTCCGCCATTAATGCACCACGAAAGGAAGCAACATAGATTTAATTTTCCCCATCACTAAATCACTTCTTGGCAACTGAAGAATTTAAGTCTACATACAAAGAAACTTTAATTTATGAAGTATTTGAAATTTTGGATTTGTAATTTGTGGATTTTATTCAATATATATTTTTAATATCGGATTATTTAATTTTAAAGATAATGAATTCCATTTTTTTCAAACAATTGAAAATTGATAAAATGCTATAAAAATAAGATGTTAGAATATACTAACTTTAACGAATAAGATGCCTTCGGCGTAATTTCGGTATAGGCCTTTTTTATACACATTTGTAGAATCGTTGATCTGAACTCTATTACGTAAATTCAGTATTATCTAAATTTTTCGTGTTTAGCTTTCTAAATTAACTTTAAAAATATATTTATGTTACATATTAATGAATTATAAAAATACGCTTTATTCAAATTCCAATAAAAAGAAAAACAAAAAAATAATAATAATTATTGTAATCAGAATTTTATTGATTCAGAGATGTTCACTTGTTCATAGTTGCCTTTTCCACCACTTCAAATAAGCGCGCTTCGTTCTCAAGCTTACGTAAGTTCAGTCATGGAAGGAGTTTTAGGAGGCGTGGAGAAAAGTCGTTTACTGCTTTGGAAAGCAAAATTAACTCTGTGAAAGAATTAACGTATCACTGAACATCTTGACCGTGCCTAACTTTAATGAAAGAAATTCTTTATTTATTCCATCCAAACACAAAAACTGGAAAAAAAAACAAGAAAAAAAAACTGATGACTGTCCATTATACAACATGTGTCAAGTTTGGCTTCATAAATAATAATGCTTGCTGCTGCTGTGGCTGATCTATTTACAAAATCTTCTACTCCGTGACCACATGCTAATACATTATGTTATGGTTCAGGGACCTGCTTTGTAAGATTTTCACTACATTAGCTGTAAGTAAATTCTTTCTCGTTGCCGTGCGCGTATTTTAAACAGCTCTCTGACCCCAGCCAAGTTTTTCTCCATTCAACCTCTTCATACTAGCACATGTGCCTTTTCATATTTTATGCGTCACTGGATTTTTGCAAAACGGTCAAGAAAAGGTCATTTTTAAATTGCATATGGAATTTATATTCACCACTTCTTTCAGAATAGTAACAGGAGAACAGCAATTTGCTCCATTACTTTAAGAACTTTACTAAGGAATTTAATTTTTTGTTTTTAAATTTCACGTTTTGACAGATTATCACTTCCAACAGAGTTCACCTCTTTAATTTCGAAACAATTAATGTTTTAATTTTGAGTGAAATATAACTTTACGACTGATAATGATCTATCTCATATTATTCTATTTTAATTAAAAGTCATTATACTAATACAGCATGTTGCTTCTATATATCAATATTAAATGATATGTATTAGAAGTATCTATTAAAGTGAATGAAATATTAATCATTGATTTACTGCATAATAATTCAGAAGAGTTAGAATTTTGAACCTACGGCGATAAATAATATAGAAACTTCATGGGGAAGTTAGGAACTGAATACAGCCAGCTATTTCCGTTTACCAAGAAGGGGGAATTCCAGTTGTTACGCTACCAGGAACCAGACGGGATTGCTCATTTTCTTTTTACTTGCAGCTACAGAAAGACAAAGGATGAACAATTCTTATTACTGAATTACACAGACAGGTCCAGACTACGAAGGACTCTTAAGCACTTATAAGTTGGGTCCCCGGTGTAGCCGTAAGAAGAAAGCAGAAAGTGGTACCCCTTCACAGCTAGCTGACTGTTCATCCAGCGCTATTATACTGAATACCACATTTGTAACATTTTTTTCAAGTATAATTAAATAACCATGTTTTGATATATGTATGTACTGTTTTTTGTTAGATATTATTCTGTAAAATTTCTCTTACTTCGAAAATATATCACACTGTTCGATAGTTTGCTGCATTTTATCTCCAATACAAGCTTGCAGGCCATTTTCTTTGCCTCGGTTATCTCCTGTATGCTCTTGTACACATTATAAGTGTACTATAGTTGTTTAACTATATATACTGTCCGGACACTTTCTTAGGTACACCCCTGCTGTGCGCATGAATGTCGTCGTGTCTCACAACAACTCTTCAAGCCGGTAGGGGCAGAGTCAAGGTGTGGGGGATGTTTTCCTGGCACATGTTGGGTCCATTGATACCTCTGGAGGCACGTTAGGATGCTAGAGCGTACCTAAACATCGTAGCTGACCAAGTGCAACCGTACATGTTAACAGTTTATCCTCATGCAGATGGTGCACTATGAAGCCCGCATCACTATGGGATGTTTGAGGAACATGACGATGATTAACAATAACTCAACAACGTTTTCAATATCTTTTGGAATCCATTCCTCGATGAATTCAGGCTGTTTTGAGGGCTAAAGGAGGCCCAACATGCTACTAGGTAGGTGTACCTAATAAAGTGGCTGGGCAGTGTATATTTTGAGTATTGTTCTCTTTATTTTAAACACTTAAAAGTGTTTTGACATATGTTTGACTTAATAGCATACAATGTACACACTGTACGATTTACGACGTACTACATACTGTACTCCTCTACTGAACTGTACATATTGTGCTCTACGAACCGTATTACTGCAATGACCTAATCGCTTACGAAGGATTCCTCAAACTCAACCCAGCAGAAAGTCAATTGATTTCAATGCGATTCTTATTCTTATAGAATTGTTGTATTTTAACCATAATTTCAGTATCTACTCAGAAATACGCCGTTTTAATCAGTTAAAAATACTCAAAAGTACTCAGATGTTGGAAAGCAAAAAGGCCATTCTAGAGGATTCCGTCGTCTAAAATGATACAAGGGTTCATGTCACAAGTTAAGATAGGAGGTCCTCACAAATTGGTATTGAAACCCGGACATTTGAGGGATTTGGAAGGAATTCCCCGAATTTGTAAACACCCTTACCGTTATCACATACAATATTATTGAGTTGTTTTTTTTTATTTCTTCCCTTAAATGTCTTCTTCTATATTAAATCGTCGATTCCGTGGTATTTATTTTAAAATGTTAGAACGTTTTTAAAATTAAAGCCGAAAATAGAACACAATCAACAGTCGCAGTCAACCGGAAGAGCAAAGAGCTTCCATTTTATGGCCACTGTCCTTGAGTTGAGGTTTGAAAACAAATGCCGTACATGAAAATAAAGTAGCAGGACTGGCGTTTGAGGAAACTGTAAAAACGATATGAATTTAAAAGGCAGACAGATTTCACCTTTTATTGAGGTATTTTTTTAGGAAGCGAAATTCCATGTTTGAAAATGCCGGAAATTATTGGAAAGGAGGAAAAAAAACAATTTCACAGTGTTAAAAATAGGTTTTACAGGAACTGTTATTCTGAGAAACATTGGAATTTGAGTCGGAAGCTTGTTCTCTTCTTTTTTCGAAAATTAAAACGTTAATTCTTGATTTTTCACCTAACGAATAACGGAATTCATTTCTGCTGCCCTACATATAAATTGCAGTTTCTGCAATTGGAAATACTTAGGCTCTTCGCTAAGGGATGCCAGCACTAATCTCTTCCGGTTTAGTTTTATGCATTCTAAGAGCAGAAGAAAACTTGTTCAGTTCAAAAGTAGTAGTTCAGACTCTCGTATAGGTTCATCCTATGGGAAGTCAAGGATTTCATTTTCATTATTAACGCTTGTAAGAGCAAATCTTCACACAGCCCTCTGTCAAATTCATATCTGGTAATATCTCGGGAGCGCCAATGGGCCGTTCAATCTATTATTTTGGCGTACCGAGGACAGAAGAGGGGAGGTACTCCACTGCATCGAAAATAGAAAAAAGAATAGGATTTTTGGACTTTTCTTTTTTGGTAGGAAAGCTCAGCGCTTTGTTTGAAACCTCCTTCATCGGGAAAAGAACATGACGTCTTTTTTTTTCTTTCTTTCTTTTCCTTTACTTTGTTTCTTTATGTAGGTAGATATCCCATTGGGGCCTGTTGGAATGCTGGAGATAAGCTCCAACGTTTCAGTGATGCGGGACTGAGATGAGGTCGGGTGGTCAGCCCAACACTCGCCCGCCTGTACCCCGGGAAAGAAACCCGGTACCTATTCTACAGAGGGCTGGGTAGACCCTAGGACCCGTTTGGAGAAGAATGGAGCGTGGAAAAATCCCTGCCCTTCGCCGAGGCCGGGGATCAACCCTCAGCCAAGCGCTCTTTCCACTGGGCTACCGGGCCTACACTTACTTTCCTTACCCCTCCCATTCCAAAATCCCGATACGCCTGTGACCTACATGTCTCATTTGATCATGTCTCTAGCCTCTCTCTTCAACTGAGTGTTCAATGATGTTACGTAGTTTCAAAATTAAAAATATATAATTGAAAAGTTAAAATAATGAAATAAATAATTCACTTGCAATTAAAGTAGTCACAAGTGAATTTATCTATAATGTACTGATGAATCTTTAACGATACTGGAAACAATAGCAAACATTTGAATAGGATACAAGATAAACAAACAGTGTAGTTATGAATTAATATATAATTCATAAACACTATCAATAATTGGGAGCGTGAAGCAAATAGAAGAAGATATTTATTAAGATCAATATTAACGTTAAAAAAAAGCACATTTTTGAAATAGTCAAACAAGTATGTAAAAAGCCGTAACGATCCAGTACATGTTTCGTTTTCTACAAATAATGTTTATAAAATATAAAATATAATTCAGAAAAAAAATCAAAAACTCAAAATAAAATAAAAAAAGGAAAAAAAAAAACAAAAAAAAAAAAAACAAGATAATTAATGCTTTTAGACAGTCTCAAAAGCAAAGTGGCCCCAAAATATCTACAATTTTATAAACAAACTTTTATAAAAATAACTTCATCGAAAGCGACCACTTTTGATCCCAACTTCCGGTCAGGGAGTGGTCCTAGAGATCTGATTTTTTGACATAGTCACCTACTTTTTGATGCTGAACACAGTGGTGAAGGTTTCGGTCCCTTATGTTTTACAGGCCAGCTATAACCTAGGGGCCGCTAACATTGCTTTTATCCTGTCTGGATGGCACACTCTGTAGCGGCCAAACGGTTAGAGATATTCGAATGAAACCTTCACCATTGTATTCAGCATCAAAAAGTAGATGACCACATGTACAAAAATCATACGTCTACGACCACTGTCTGATCCCCCAAGGCGTTGTCTTTCGTATAAAAACGCCCTTAAAAGACAGAAAACGCCTTGGGGGGTCTGGGAGTGGTAGTAGACGTCTGATTTTTATAATGTGGTCATCTACTTTTTGATGCTGAACACAATGGTGAAGGTTTCATTCGAATATCTCTAACCTTTTGGCCGCTACAGAGTGTGACATCCAGACAGGATAAAAGCAAGAGCGGTCTCCTAGCGGTTTTACAGGCAAGCTGTAACCTTGGGGCAACTAAAAAGGAAGGAATGGCCGTCGTGTGCCGTCATTTTGCTGTTTAAACTTTGCAATGACCAGAATTCTAATCTGGCTTATTGAGGCCACAACGCAATGCTCGTGTTATAGAAACATGAGCTGAATGAAATCACTCAAAATGCCTCTGAGGTGTTCAGGATGCTCCTTCTTAATTTTTATCACGAGACCGAAACAGGAATTGACTGCAGACAGGAATCCTTCAAAAGAGTTCCAACATCGTATGACTCATGTCTGTCCGACTTATAGTTTGGACTATTGAGGTTGCGACAGACGGACAGAATGAGCGTAAATCTTCTCTTTTTACGTTTTCCGTGTTACAGAGTCGCTACTTTTTTAATTTTTATATGAAAACTTTGGAAGTTAAAAATAAAAATAAAAAATCTAATTATTAAGTTGAACCGATCCAAGAGTAAAATTCATTTTATTTAAATTTTGAAATATTAAAAATATATAAATATGAAAATAAAAAATAAATTCTAAATAAACTTATATTTGTGTTCAACTTTTTGAAGATAGGTCGATATTTTTTTATTTATTTAAGGATATATCTTGCTTCGTTCACCATAACATAACATTACGATATAAAATAAAAAACATTTTACTTCGCATTCTTTATTTAACATTTTTGTCCTTCGCCTTTCTGTAGTGGGCGATTCTCTCATTAATTACAGACACAATTCTATAAGATTTTCTTTAATTTTTTATACAAATTGTAGATACTTTTTAAAGTTAAAAATTTATTGAAAATCTAGTTTCTGACATTTTACGAATTAATATTTTTTTTCTTCCTGTCAGTGGATACAGTGTGACATACACATACAATGTGTATGTGAGTGAGTATTAGAGAATAGTTGCTTGTCCACGTGCTGAAGAATAGAAAGTAGGCAGGGTTAGGATTTCTCAATTTTTCTCACTCCTCCTGATGCATCTGTCTGTCAAGCGGATTCTGATGGTTTCCCGCGAGTAAGGACTATTGAACATCAGATTCGCTATTGAATCACTTGCTACTTAGCGATGTGTTGGAAGTTGTAGCTTCAAGTATCCCAATACTGGAACGTTTACACTGGAACGTTTTTCAAAAACGTAATTCCTTTTGTCTTGTTGCCTTCATTATTAAAAAATAATTCTTCGTATTTTTCACTGAAAATATATACTAGATTAACAACAAGTTTAACGTGCGAACAAATTGACAATACAATAAACTAAAAACATACTCGCACATATATAATGAAAAAAAAAAAAAAAAGTAATCACTGATCTGTTTTTGGTATTTTTGATACCGGGAATCCAGAACAGCTGTTTCAGAGTTCCTACTCTTCATCAGCTGGATTCGCCCAGTATCTGACAGTCAGCGATTCCAAGAAACATATAAAAAAAGCAAAGATGAACAAGAAAAGTTTTTAGTTTATTGTATTGTCAATTTGTTCGCACGTTAAACTTGTTGTTAAATGTATTCCTTTTACAATTTAATCCATCCTAAGTTTAGCTATGTCTAGCGGGGATTAAATTTCTGCCCTTTTTTATTCTTATTTTATATCTTGTTGTTTTTAATTACGAAGGGCCATTTTCTTGTTCATCTTTGCTTTTGTTATATGTTTCTTGGAATCGCTGACTGTCAGATACTGGGCGAATCCAGCTGATGAAGAGTAGGAACTCTGAAACAGCTGTTCTGGATATCCGGTATCAAAAATACCAAAAACAGATCAGTGATTTTTTTTTTTTTCATTATATTTGTGAGAGTATGTTTTTAGTTTATTATATAATAAATTATTTCACTTGTAAAAAAAAATTGTTTAAATTAAATTTTTAACACTTTTCGACAAAAAAGTGCGATTGGGATTTTTTCCTACAGTATACTGAGAAGGAATCGAGACCTTTCGACTGTACTACGAATGTTTTTCTGAAAACTGGACACTGGACAATGAAATTAAATAAAAATAAAATTACACTTTTATGGCGACTTGCTAATTTTTAATTAGAATAAAAATTATATAACTTAATAAACAAACCATCACATATCAAAATAAAAATGAATATTGCCTCACTGTTTTAGTTATGGGGAAGGAATTGGGAACGGCCGTCTTGTCCTTCTACGGATTCGTCACCAAGAAGGACGAAACGGCCGTTCCGAATTCCTTCCTCATTACTAAAACAGAGAGCAATATTCATTTTTATTTAGGCATGTGCTGGTTTGTTTATTAAGTTATATGATTTTACAGCATGTTAAATAATTTTGATTAATAAAAATTCTAGTATAAAGGTTTATTTTTTGTGGCTAAATTTAAACGTACTTCCGTGTTATTATATTTCTGGCGCGATGATGTAATTGAATTGATAAATGTAAACCGATCAGGTTGCCTAGATTATTAGTGAGATGAAACTGTCGTTATCAGATGCTTTGCGGGAAATGCGGTGTATAATGTTAATAACACTTCAGAAAATTAAATTCCAATTCCCTCCGGTGACTACAATGATAGCACAAGCACCACGGGAGAAGCTTTGTGTCACGTGCACAACAGGCCTTTCAACCAACCGAAGCAATTAACATCCATGAACCAGAATTGTTCTTTTCAAAACAGGTGAGTATTAAAGAGTTTGCTGTGTCACCTTCAGCTTATTTCTCTGGCATTTGAAGTTAATATCTATCTGGAAATGATTGAAATAATGAGCTCTTTAATTCAATTCTAAGTCTAATTATCTTGTAGCTTGAGGCATAAGGAAACGTCTCGAATCTTTCTCTTCTTTTAGTTGTCGTTCTATAGGTTTCAGGGCTTGCTTCACAGTCCCGCTGTTTCAAGTGAATAAAAAAAAAGAATAAAGTAAAAAAGCTAAATTTTTAATATTAAATTTTACAACTTTCTCCAAAGGATGGTTTTAAATACAAATAGTCCTCGACTTACGACGGTGATAGGTTCCCACGAATCTGTCGTAATTCGATTTGATCGTAAGTCCAGCCATATGTAGTACAGCCCATTTTTATTAATAAAAGATATTATATATACTTAATTGATTCATCATTAATAAAACTTAATTAAACTTTATTTAAAATTACTAAAAGAACTTGAAACCTACATTCCTTAAATGGAGTAATCTTCCATTTAAGAATCTTAAGGAATAAAGAATAAATTGAATAAAGAATCTTAATCAATAAGCTATTCTTTAAATAAAGGTATCGTGATTGTCAGTTTACTGCGAAGATAGAAATTTTTTCCAAAGAAATCCGTTAACTGAATCAAAAAGTCTAGTTCATACACATCAGCATAAACAGATAAACATACCCACAAAAAGTAAGGTCGCCTTATAAGCTTTTCTTTTCAGTCCCAAAATATGTTAAGACGCCTAATAAGGCAGAAACGGCAGTCCCAATTTCCCGTCAGTGATAGCTAAGAGTGCAATTTTTTCTTGTTTATCTTGTGTATTTCTGATTTTTATTTTTTTACTTAATATTATGCACGTTAAACTTTATTTCTATTGATATTCTAGTTTTGGGCTTATTTTCTTTGCCCACTTTAAATCCCTTTGATCCTGATGGTGTCAGGAGAAGGGGGTTTAAAGTAATTGATATATTATTTTATTTTTAATTCTTGTTTTTATTTTTTGCTCGAGTACCACTTGCTGGTTGCGGAGGTGGAATCCTTAACCTTTGCACGCACTCTAAGCTTACCATGGAGGGTAAATTAGCTGAAGACGTATAATAAGGCAGAAACGGTGGTCCCAATGTCCCTTCCGTGATTGCTAAGAGTGCAATTCTTTCTTTTTAGTCTTGCGCATTTCTGAATTTTACTTTTTTTAGTTAATATTATGCACATTAAACTTTATTTCTAAAAATATGTTAAAAAAGAAGATTTCTCCTGTTTGATATCGAAATATCTAACTGTATTTGCTAAAATAATCCCACTGTTTATCCATCCCAAAGAACACCAGACACAAATAGAATTTTATTTCCATTTCCTCTCTAGAATTATATGAAGGAATGTATTTTATTTCAGGAAACATCTTTTTTAAGATTTCTATTATATTTTAATTGAATGAATCATAAATTTATTCTATTTATGGGTTAGCGGCAATTCTCATAAAACAGTTTTTACGTTTTTAGTAAAAATCTTTGCACAGAAAATACTTCTTATTAACAGGAATTAATAATAACAACAATAATAAACTAGCAAAAAAAAAGAAAGAAAGAAAAAGCTTCTTCGTAAAAAAAAAGTATCGTAGCAGATCCATCCGTCTCTCGTCAGTTGAGGTCTGATGACTGTCATGATACATCTTCAAATCTCTCGAACCGTCCTAAAAAAAATTAATATTTATGATTAATACTTCTTTTTGGAAACCACAACATTCGTATGATTTATCTTTAGACGTTCGACTCATCCTAAATAGCATCGTAAAAATATTTAAAATTTAAATAACTTTATTTTAAGTGTAGAAACAAACAAAAGAAAAATAGTTAATTTTTAAATTATTTTATATAATTTATATTGAACAGTTTTACACATTTTTTTCTCGCTCTCTGCTAAAGTTTGTTCGGAAACTCATGATAGGATAGTCAATTGATTGATATCCATTTCTACTCGATCTATTGACTGAGAACTAGTCAGGATCATATTTAAATTGAAAAAGAAAACGATACGCGTTTGTATTTAAATAAAATAAAGCATTCAATTAAAAAAATATTTTAGCGCGATATTAATTTCAGAGTATGTTAGGTTTGTTAATAATTTTTTTTTACGTGTGTAAAAAACTTTTTATTTTAAAATAAAAATAAACATACTGAAAAGGACGACTAATTTTTTTTTTAAAAGTATTACTTAAAATTGTATTTTAATTTTTATAAAAATATTCTAATCGTCCTTTTTTTTAGTGAGTGTTTATTTTTATTTTAAAATGTATTAGGTTTAATTTAATGTTATTTAGACAAATACCACAAATATTTCTTCATAAGTAGCAAATTAGTTTTAAATTCTCTTCTTAAACTGCTTAAATTTTAAAAAAATACTGAATTTCAAAATCTGAAAATGTTGAGTTCGGAAGGCCAGACAGACGCTCACCCACCTTTACCTTCAAAGATGATACCACGATAAATATTTGACAAAACGAACTCTGGAAACTGCATGGACGAGCAAATAACCAAGGGAAAATTTCAAAATTGAAGTTGACTACGATACTCCTCAGTCAAGGCCCACAAAGATAATTCCCATTAATTTATAATTGAGCTTTATTTCAATATAAAGAAAAAAAATTAATTCCAGCTTTAACTAAGTCGTATAAGTAACAGTTTTTGATGGATCTGCGTCGACTGTGTCCGATTCGCAGAAATAAGAACAATATGCTCTCTTTCTTTCTTTTTTATAATTAAGAAAAACTTAAGTAAGTTAAAACTTAACTTAAGCTCAGTAAAAATAAAAATAAACACAGATAAAGCAACAATATTAATACAGTGACAAAACGTTGCTGTTCGTTAGCCTTCGTCAATTCAAAAGGAAACCTTTCCTTGGAAATTGAGACTTAAATTACAGTTGTGTGTTTATGTTCCCATAATACCTTGATGTTGGATGAATCTTCTTCAAATTTGGTTTGCACATTTAAAGCCAAGATCTAACATATATTTTACATTTTTTTCCGTTGGGTCCTTATCAATAAACTAGAGCGAGGAGACAACGATTCTCATTGAAACCGAAACAGTAGATTTGTCGATATCTTAAACAAAGTATATTAAACCGCTTATTACTCCTCTTAGTGTAGGCGCGAGTTTTAATACAGTTGAATATAATGGGTGTTCTTACTACTGAAGTACGAAAAGCGGATATTTTTTTTTCAAAAAATACTTAATGGAAAGTAGTTTTCCAGTTCTTTCAGGATCTTGTTGTTTCTTCTTTACAAATCATAATTGAAGAAAAAGACTAATCATAACTTGAAAACAAAAAAGAAAAGGTAAAAAAAATAAAATAGTTAATGCTTCCTTAAAAGATACTATAACTTCTGCTGTTATTGGCTTTTGCTATTTGCAAAAGACGACAGAGTGTCTGTGCCTTTATCTTCAAATGGAAAAATCTTGGTTGTGTTCCATCCCTGGAGTAATTCCGTAGAGGGGATTTCAGTTCTTGTGTTGGGCGACGACACGATTCTTCCATTTGGTCCTCTTGGGATAATTACACCAGACGCTTATTAGGGCTTCACATTAGGGGAGCAGTTGCCACTTAATGATAGACTTATTACTCGAAATGCTTTGAAGTTGTTCTAAAACTGTTTATTCAATAACAAAAGTAAAGGCCCCCAGTTTTTTTTAAATTAGCATAATTTCAAATCTCAACTAAGGAGTAATTGTTTACGTAGGTTTCCCTATTAGAACAGGCCTTTTCACGTCTGAATGTCGTAGGAGGAGACGCGAATGTAGTCAACACGACAGACGAATTCAATTCCTTTAAGCGAAGTACAATTGTCTTGCAAACTTTTGCAGTATGGTAAATCTCTCGAAAAATTGATGAAAATGTAAATAAATAAATAAACAATTTTTTATTGAGAAAAAAAGTTGTTGAGAACTTAGTAATAAAATAGAAGGAACCATTTTGAGGATACCAAAATTGAGAAGAAAGAAAATTAAACAGTTCAAAGGCAAGTGAGCAAGAGTTTCACAGTGAACTGAAACCGTTTTTCATTATTTTTCCAGTGATTGTGGTTTTGGAATTGAAAGAATGTATTTTGGTGCTTTTAGGTCTTCAAATCCTTTCCTAAGGTCTGATACACACACACACACACACATATATATATATATATATATATATATATATATATATATATATATATATATATA
>JAFIDM010127703.1:34996-48691 GCA_023159025.1 Thereuonema tuberculata | reverse complement strand
AGTACAAATCTATACATTTCTTGTGTAATTGTTGATACATATTGAATTTCGCAGCAATAATTTTCATTAAAAAAAAAGGTTTGGTCCGACTGCATTCCTCGATGATAAACTTGTGGACTATAAAATCTTGGCAAAACTTCAGCTTTTTATCAATCAGTGCAGTTATCAAACTCATCTTGCTACTCTGTTTTGAATTCATGTCGCCGTTTGTTTTCGCGTATATTTAACAAGTTCTAATGCCATTTTCAACATTACTTTTAGTCAAGCTTATTTGTTTCGATGAAATTAATTTGGAAGCAAAATACGGATTATTTGCCTTCAAAGGGTGTATACATTTAAAAAAAAGAAGAAGCAAATTTAGGGAATTGTCATAGGTAATTTCCCATTGTAATTTTTAAAATAAAACAAACATATTCGTACTTTAATCTTTCTGTTGAAGCTATCTATATTTCGGCTTAAATTTTGGCTCGCGGTTAGTTTGACTCCACTATTCTAAACTGTTAGAAGTAAAACAACTCATGTATTTGAACACAAGTGTCGCGCTTTTGCAGCCGATTGCGCACGCGACAGTGATTACAAATGATCGTTGAAATGATGTTTTCTTAGTTGCTGTCGTACTGAGCTGAAAGAAGAAGTGAGTGATTTTCCGTCGATCATGCAGTCATCTGCAAGTGTTCCAACAAGACGAGTTCCAGATTAAGACAACGTTCGAACAACAGACCCAGGGGACGTTCTTTCTATTATGTCCATTGTGTGGAAAGGAACCTTATTAACTTAGATGTTGGATCTACGTGTACCGGAAGTAAGAAATAAAGTCAGGATCTAACGTGAATCAGGAAGGAATACAGATGGAGGGCCATGGATCGAAAACACAAACTTTGCCTCAATTATCAAGGGCACCTAAGTAAACCCAGAAGTGAAAAAAAGTCAAAGTAAAAACTGTTTAAATCAATCGAAGTAGCTGAACTCAGTACATTCGAGTTCAATATAAATTCACATAAACTTTCTTATTCTACGAATATTAGCAAACTCTGTTCCTGATAAATAAATCTACATATTTCCAATATAAACCAATATTCCAATACATTTCTAAAACATTTTGAAATTCAGCAAGAATAGAATTTGGTGGATATTTATATTTATCCTAAGACTATTGTAGTGTACGCATTTACAAGTTATCTACTTACCTAAGATAAGTTCATGATGAAGTAAATGTACATTGTTGATATGAAACTCTGTTGCCAATTTATTTGCTTACTTTTGGAAATGTATTACAATAACGGTGAAGCAGAAAATTGAGATTCAAAATATTGCAGATAAGCTTCTGTTTTATAGTTTATTAATTTTAAAATTAATATTGAAAGAAGATCTCACAGATATTCCGTAACATATTTTAAGCTTTATTCCATGCACTCTTTGCATTAAATATCAACTTGAAACATTGTAGAGTTTTATAGAGTATTAGGAATTAGGATTACTGAAGAACTCAGCGGACTAATACCGATTACAGGAACATTAATATCTGTATAATCAGATCTGTAATAATCCGACCTCACTGCTACGAACTCCAGTCCTATAACCATTATTAATCCGGAATATTATTACTGTGATTACATTATGACAGCATCAAACAGAATTGAGTTACAATGCTTACAATTTGTAACGCATCGAATAACCTAGCGTTTGAATATAAATTACATTTTGGACTTCGACATTAATGTTTTAAATTTCAGATTTAAAAGTTTAAATAAAAGATAGTGCTTTCTAACAATTCTGTTAAAAGTTTTGACGTTCACCAAATGAATAACTTTGCAGTATTAAGAATGTCGATAAACAACTAATGTCCTCATAAATCACCTTAAAAATTGATATTAAAAAAAATTGTGTTTTACTTTTACTTTATCTGGTATTTTCTTACACTAATTACGTAAGCAAGCGATTTCTTAACAGATTTTCATAACGGAACTCTGAACAACTAAAACATCACTTGACATTTGAAGATTATTGCTTTCAGAAGTTGTGATTTCAAGATCCCTGTACGGCTTTAGCCGCTTAGATGACTGCCACAAATACATTTGTTATTGATATTTTGTATGAAATCTAAACTCTTTCTGATGACTAACCAACATTCAACATTTTGAATTATTAATCTTTCGTTAGTTGCAATGAGCGACGAGCGGAGAGATAAGGTGGAATAATTCAAGTCGAGGACCATTCAATATAGGCATAATCGTTTCTAGTTTTAATAGGCTTTTGAATTAGAAATTGGTGAGAGATATTTTTTTTGTTGATATTTCTTTCGATTTACTCAACCACAGGTCGAAAAATGAAGATTCTCAGTGTTGAAACTACATTAATGCATTTCGCTCTGTCCGTCCGTCAGTCGTCCATTCCTTTTTCGTAACAAACAAGCAAAAGTCTTTTTTCTCATTTGCAAGTAAAAATCTCGGAGTTTCAGAAATAGTTGGCTAATATTTGGTTATCATTTAAATGAAATGGTCAAGTGATAGCATCAGATGCAAATTTTTCTTTTAATTTGAATGTAATGTTTGCAATTTCTGTTATTTTCTCATCTTCTTTCAAGGATATAATAATATTTGTTGGGTACGAAGTAAATATGAGCAAAGATTTAATGAACGCTGTGAATTGTCTGCTTCTTCTTGTGTTGGAAGATGCATTGGTTTAGTGGAAATGGTTAGAATTATTTTAATGAAAAAAATTATACTTTAAATAAATCTAATCGTTTCCGCCAAACCAATCCACATAACCATTTCCATCTAACCATTTCCACATAAAAAGAAGCGGACAATTCACAGACGTTAGCGTTCATTAAATCTTTGCTCATATTTTCCAATATAATTTGACAAATGTTTTGAATGCTGTGGTTGTTTCCGCTTGACATTTTACCCAAGAAATATTTTTACATCCTTGAAAGAAGATGAGAAAAATAACAGAAATTTCAAATATTACATTCGAATTAAACGAAAAGTTCTCATCTGAAGCTTTCAATTGACCATTTCATTTAGAGATTTTTCATAATTAAATTTATAATTTTGATTTTAAAATATATTTCAAAGCAATTTACTATGAACTGAAAATATAATTTTGTCTTTTTATTTTTTGACGTCTTTTAAAACTGAAACAATTTTTCTTTGAAAGTTTCTTTTTGTCTCACATCTTTAAAATTACAGTTAAAATTCTGAAAACCAAAACCAAAAATAAGAATGGAAACATTATTCTTCTAAACTGTATAATTCACCGAAAAGGAATGGTTTTCTATACAAAGTAGAAAAGGTAATTCTGATCCTTTCGCTGTGGCCCATTCTCTTTACAATTCATCATTTTAAGCGACTAACTTTTAATGCGAAAACTTTTGAATTCCTTTTTGTGCACGATTTCATTCAAGCGGAAGTGTTCTTCAGTTTCAAAGAATTAAGTAGAATTGAAGTAAAAAAATATTAAGAAATCTTAAGCATCCATGGTTACAAAAAGAATTAAGAAATTCTTTTGAATTACGTATCTCACTACGTAAGTCGACCGAAGATGCCCAATTTTTTTTTTGTAATTTTGAATTGAATACAACTATTATCTTTTCACTTAGAGAAGCATTTATTTATTTTTAACTTAGCATCGGAACTTTTTTTTTATTTTACGCTTTCTTAATGAAGGTTTTTTTAAGATCTAATGGCTCGTAAAATACTAGAAGGCCATAATTAAACTTTCCCTCTATTTAGAGCCATCCGTAGCTCGATCTAAGAACCGGAATGTCACCAAATTTGGTAAAGAGACTAATTAGGACATGGGAAGCAAGATTCCGCGAAAAACTATTTAGTTCAGAAAGTCGCCGACAGGGAGGATATGACGCTGTACAGTGTAAAAAAAAGCGTGAAAATTGGACAGACAAATTAATAACAGACTAAACTGTAATGAACGATTAACTTTGTGTTGCACTTATGATAACACCGCATTCAAACATTTAATATCAATTTAGTTTAGCACAGTAATTCTGAAAGTTAGTGGAGCGTAAGTGCTGTCAGAAGCCTATTGTCCAACTCGAACACATTGAGTTCATCCATGCAGAAGAAGACCTGATTCAATTTGGTCACCGTTCTCGTGGAAGGGAAATTATAACATGTACTCTTATATAACCTGTATTTTTGGTGAAGTGGGAATTCCAGGGCACATAAGGTGATTCGAAAGCCCACATGGATGTTTACAGTCGCGTTCTGATAAAATGGGTCTCATCTCCCCAAAAAACTTTCCAAGGCTAAGCACCTTCGACCTCTATTCTGGCCAGAAACGTCAAAGCAAATGCCAATCGGTTATAATAATCGTTGTGTAGCAGTTGCTGTTCGCTGCTGATCTTATATGGATAAAAATAAAATAGTTTTGCGCAGACTTTCCATACCGTCCAACTGTTGCGCTACTCCACACGCGTAATTCTACTAGCAACATGCCAGTCTGATCTCTGAACAATCGCAGTCGCAGATTCCTCAAGTAACTGTTTTCCCATGTTTTGCCAGGTCGAACTTCTAAAGATCGTGCTTCTTCAAGCTTCCGAATCATCGATCTACCTGCATTAGATGAAAGAGGACGTTTTTGCAGTTTCTCACGTTCTGAAGTCACGAAGAACGGCGACTGCATTGCTTTGTTTAGATAAAATAACTTTACAAGTAACGTATGATAGGTAAGGCAAGGCACATATTGAGCAGGATTATCAACAGGAATACGTTTTTGACGTTTTCCCTTTACTTTACAGCATCCTATGATGCTCTCTATGATGCCAGCGACAGGTGGTAACTTCGTTTTATTCAAACTATCGGTTTCCTGGCTTACAATAGTACGTAACTATCTTTTTTTATGGAATCCTGCTTTCCATGTCCTAATGGTCTCTCTACCCGAATATGGTGATATTCCGGCTATTAGATAGAGCTGGAGACGGCTCTGAATAGAGAGAGTTTAATTATGGCCACTTGGTATATACTTAAAACTTTTCGTTAATTGGGATTAAATACTTGGAAAAATTTTAAAAATAATGGCCTCTCCACTCATTGAATTAAGTGGCCATTTTATTAAGCTTGAATTCATTATCAGGATTAAGATGTCAAATGTTTTGTTCTTATTAGGATTCATTAGCGAGATTTGACGAAATTTCTATGTGGGATCTCATTCTCTCTCCTCCCCCTCACACGGAACATCAAAAAAAATGCCTCTGAATAAAAGGAGAATCTGGAATCCACGTTTCTTCACACCCTTCACATTTCTTCACATTCTGTTCAAGAACTTGGTAAATCTGGCTGATAAGTCCTAATAAGGGCGAAACATCTGACCCAGATTTTCATTCTTTTTGAGAAATAAAATAACAGCTTTTTTATTTTATGATTTTAATATGATAATGTCTTGAGAATTTACACTGCAATTGCTTACTTTTGCAATTGAAAGGACGAAAATGCAAATAAATGTGTGAATATTTCACTGACAACATTTAAGCTCTGCTAAATCGACTTACATTAAGCCAAATTCATAAATTATGTACTTTAATAAATTAATATGATAACTATATATTCATTGAGATTAATTAATTGGACAATTTTGAAACAAAAATAATTGCTGTATTTTACAGCATTGCTGATCCTGTATTTTAAGTTTTATGTTAGTAAAGTTAGTTAAACAGATGTATGAGCTTTGTTTTAGTTCAACGCATAATATGAACAGTGCATGTAAAATTATTTCAATCAAAAAAATGATTGCCTTGGAAAAATATCAGCTTAAAAGTCTTGTTTAAGTCGTGTTATTTATTCCATGAAGAGGATTCAATGAAGAGTGAATAGTGGAGTTTGTATTTATTATTTCCCTTAATAATCCGGAAATGAAAAGCTACTCGATGACACTCCTTACTAGAGATCCCTGGCTGAGAACTCCGCAGGCATCAGTTTAATCTAATCATTGGCAACAAAAAAAATCACATTAAATTTAGAATTGCAGCTGAAGAGTCTGCATCTCAACATGTGGAGTTTGCATCTCCCTGTAAATCATCTGCAGTTTAACAACGATGCTACTCAAAGCTTTTCGTAACTCTTTTTGACTTCTGATTAAATTACTTCTTTTAAGAACCCGTACATTTCTAAGCCAGAAGCTGCATCAAGATGTAAAAGAAAAGATTGCAAGAAATAAAACTTTTCTTATTTAATGAGATCGCATCAGCCCTTTCAGACGTCGAATTTACTGTGATGAACCAAAGAGAGCATCCTTAGGCATTCGTTATTCTAATAAAAGCCGGGTTTTAAACGTCATAATACAGACAAGAAGTTGCAATAATGTGATTTGCCTGATGTCTTTGCTTGTAATTTGACAATGTTTGCTACAGACAGTGTCTGTCATGAAACCAGGCTGAGTAATCTGTTATGATGGACGGCGGGGACTTTTCTCTTCGAAAAAAATTAAAATATCCGAGGTGGGAATGAATAAATGCATGATATCCTGCCTTCATCCAGTTTCAGGCTTTCCTTCGTAATTGCTTAAAGACGACTTCACCACGGGTAGTTTTAAAGCTCGAACTTAAAGGGATTCATCTTAAGTTCATCCCACGGTGCTTCACGGGAGAAACCCTTGATTCAGCCGTGGATCTATCTTGTAGCATTGAATCATCTCAGCGCAGAACCATATCAAATTAAGGGATTTTGAATCAAAACAGAATACTTTGCATTTCAAGAAGAGTTCTTTTTGGGATAACCAAGGTCATATTACCAAAATAAAAACATTTTTATAAAATACAAAGCAACCTTCTCTAACAATTTTAAAATGAATTAAATTTTTAATTAAACTTAATCACTTAAAAGATCAAATGGTTGTAAGTTTTTATAGTAATTAAGATTATAGCTGAGATAATCGCGATTATCCATAGACATTATAATCGCTTATCGTTTTTTAAAGAAATTTTTCCGAAATCCTTTAATTATTTTTTAATCTGTGAGGCTCAATAATGGCTTCTAAGATTTTTCATATAATCTTTCTTAAAAGGATTATAAGTGAAGTAGTTAAAATAAGTTTTGATGATTCCATCGTCGAAGACCTTCGTAAAATTAATGAATATTAAATATTGCAGTCCAGTGGGAATCGAGTTCATTTCGCCCAGTGAGAAACACGTTCTTGAACGAACGGATAAATTATCAAATAAGAGTTAAATTGAATGCGACTACAAACATGATTGTAACATGTGTTGTGTTATAAAATGTTATTTAGTGCTTTCTGCTTAGATCGACCAAATTATCAAATACGTATTAAGCAATAAGAAGAACTACATTATGCAGTTGTGTTATGCTAGGGTGACCAGACGTCCCGATTTTGGCGGGATAGTCCCGATTTTTAACAATTTGTCCCGCGTCCCGCGGCAATTTAAAAAAGTCCCGGTTTTTTTTTGGTTATTGAATTCCTTTTTTTGTTTGATTGGCGAACTGGAGATTCCTTTATTTTTTTTTATTTTTGGTTGTTGAATCTGCAGATTCCGTGTTTTTTTTTTGTTTTTTTTTGGTTGTTGTACCTGGGGTTTTTTTTTTTTTTTTTTTTCCCCCCCCCCCCGGTCAATGGTGTCCCGCTTTGCCAATGTAAAAATCTGGTCACCCTAGTTATGCCCAACTTTATGGAGTAAGACCTGTTGATTTTTTTTCTCATTTTTTTTGCAACTGGCTGATCTGAAAACGTAGGCGTTGTGATTAAGCAATTAACCTAAGAGAGGCAGTTTAGGGTTTCAGTAGAATGCATTATGCTTTCCGAATATCAAATATAACGAGAAAATGAATATCGTAAATATTCAGATCAAATGATTTATGATATTTATATATGGTTTCTTGTTTAATTTCTTTTTGGTTTCAAATTTCCATTTTCACAAGGACCTAAATTGTTAATGCACTTTTTTTGTGTAAGTAATAAGTTTAATATTTACTTCTAGTTCACTTAGAAAAGGCAGCGTAAATTCGTAACATAATAGTTCTTATAATTCATATTTTTGTGTGCATTAATATTTGTATGGAATGCAGTAATACTTCTGTTTCCATAAACATTGATTTTGGTGAGTAAGTTTCGGAAAGGCATACTTTTTCATAGAATAGAAATGCGATCTCGGAATATCTTATTTTTTTGTTAGTGAAGCCAATGAATGAGTTTTCAGTATTTTTTTTCTTTTTTCTTATTCATAGTATAACACGCGTCAACTTAATATAATTCTTACAGTTATAACAAGAACATAATTCTTACAAAGGCGTACTTTCGAAGTGATTCGTTATTTATTTTTCGAGCCTAGGCCTATCATTAAAATAAAATACTATTATTTTAAAGATAGTTTATTTTAATGTATCTTTAGAATAATATATCTTTAGAATAAAGAAAAATTACAACAAAGAATAAAAACTAATTTAAAAGATACCTCTTTACACTGTATTAAACATTATTAAATGTGTTATGTTATTGTTTAATCTGATTTCATTGTTAAATTCTTTTATGCATTTTTAATTTAGAATCTTCTGGATTTTTGTTGTTTGATTTAGATGTTGAGCTTAATTTTTTTTGCCAGGTAAAGAAATATTTTATCAATTTTTTATTTCTTTACTTTTATGTATACGTACATATTAAAATTTGGATGTATAGGAGTGCTTCTATATATTTTCTTTTCTTATCAACTTTTTCCAAATATAAAATTTGAACTTCACTAAGGGTATTACGCATTTTGAATAAGAATGTTCTAAAATTTCTTACTTTTTCCTCTTAATTTGGATATCCTATTGGAAATCAAAGGGGGGGGGGTATTTACAAAATTAATTGCATAAACGGTGAATAGTGGTCATGCATAATAGACCACGTAGACACGTTCTAGAAAGACTGTTTGATCACAAAGGATATATAAAAAGAGGGTATAAAGAATAATCAGAAATTGTAGAACATTGTTATTCAGAAATGAAAAATCCCCTTAATAAAGTTCCAATTTTAAATGTGCAAGAAGATGATAAGAAAGGAAAGTATACAGAAGCAATTTGCATTCAAAACGTAAAATACATAAATAGAAGGAAAGGATAAAAAATAGATCAAATACTTTTTTACCTGGCAAAAAAATTAAGCTCAACTTCTAAACAGGACAAAGGATATGTTAGTTTGAAAAATAAAACGATGATTCTTAAAAAATAATTTTATGCTATTTATTAATCAGAATGAATTGTAATAATAATACTGACTCCATTTACAAAAAAAATGAATGCAAAAAATATAATTAAAATTTTGTTTTGTATGGTTTCCGCATCTATTTCTGTTCGTATCAAATAAATAGAAGGATTGTAAGATTGGTATGCTTAAAAACTAGCATACATTAAATAAGTTCTAACTGAGACTGCCTGGTACATTGCTGAGGTCATCACCACTGTTATTACTCGAATGCCCGGAATGCAGGAAAAATCACTGTGTGGGTAACTGGCATATCTTGAACATGGCTTAAATTTGCTTTAAGAGATCTTTTCTGTGAAACTGAAATGCGTTGCCGGAAAGCTAAGTTGCAAGGGGTTGCTTTTGATAGACAGAGCTACAGGCATTGAAGATCTTCAGTCCATTACCTAGAAAATGACAAATCTTTGTTGATTGTAGAATGTTGTTTAAGCACTTCGGACTGGTTGGGATTGTGTCCTCTCGTGGTGGTGTTTTGGCTTTGTTTGTGTCCTGATTCAACCATTGACTCTAGTTTCAATGGTTGACTGTGCAGTTCGTCGACGTGGGTCGCGGTACAAAGCCAGTCACGCTCAGTTGTGGAACATACTAAGTTGTTGGTAAGTTGAAGGAATGTCTGGTCATTTCCTACTTTTCTTTATGAAACACAATCTTCAGAAAACCTCTGTCTTCTCCACCGATCGTTCAACTGCTTTTATGAGGAGTCAGGTTCAGCGCTCCCATTCGGTCTGACAAAACAAATCTTATTTACTATTAACTAAAACTACAGTTTTTCGCAGTTTGGATTTTTGTTTGCATTTGCAAGCTACTTAATTCGCCAATAAATGATTTGACTCCACAAAGATCAAAGTCAACTTTAAATAATAAATAATTGTTTCATGAAAGTTATTTTACATAAATATCCTTACAAAAAAAAATAAACTAGATTAAACACTGAAATCTACAACTAAGTCGTCTTCTTGTGAGTTTAATCCTGAAGTACTGATATTTTTCTTCTTCATTGGTCGCAATGATGGTAATGTATCTAAAAATTAATGTTGAGCAGTGCCTCTGTAAACTACCTAATCTAAATTTCATTGGAATTATAACGTAAGTTTTATGTAAATCAAAAAGCCTAACAAGAAAATAACTTAAAGAAAAGATTTACAGTTTTCCACCTTTATATCAGGCATCTTATCTATTATATAATATTTATAATAAGCGTTTTCCTTTTTATCATGAATAACCATATATGCACACATATTTTTTTCAAAAAAAAAAACAAAAAACAGTAGAGAAATCATGAAGATAATTATATTCTCTTCGAAATTTCACACGACTTCCTTTTTTCTTTACTAAAATGCAAATCATCAAATAACTTTTATTAATGCTTTACAAAATTATCGACAAAGATCAATTTTCTTAACTAAGCCATAGGATAACCTCATGTAGGCTTGCTTTATTTCTTGTAATATTTTAAGTTATCTATTCAATCGCAATGCATCTACAATCCAGTCATGACAATCGTCTGTCCATCAACTGTCATTAACTGAGCATGCCAGCTGTTACTATTCCACGCGAACATTTTATTCCTTAGTTTAATTCTATGTCTACTTTGTCTTTTTTGTATGCGCATTATACTAAAACATCTGAACCGGTTTTCTTAGAATTTGGTCCAGTCCTTATTTATAATTCAACTTTACAAGAATGAAGACGATTGTTTGTTCTTTAGCCTTCTCCGAGTCTTCAAAAATGAACCTCAGCGCAATCTGTTCTAGCATTTCCATTTTTTTTCCTAAATGATACAAATTGTCCTTTGCTGTCCTGTTGATTTACATGAATTCAGTTTTCGAATAGAAACATACAGTTTCTGTTCATTAACCGTAGAATAATTAAAAACCAGCCACGATAATTATTAACTTATTTATTTATCTTCTTATTTCTTTAAATAAGAATACTTTTGCTTCCTGGGAGCTGCCTTGTTGTGATCGAGTGTCACGTGACCTCCTCCGTCTGTTTCGTTGCCACACAGATGGGGTTTAGTTGTCGTAAGTCGGTGCTAAATCTCAGTGCCACCGTTCTCTTCTGCTCCAGTTGTGGCCTTCTCTTACCTGCGCTCGGGTAATGGCGGAGCAAAGCACCGTTATCGCGCCTTTCCTGAGGCACCGATTTGATGGCGGGGGCAGAAATCTGCTGCCATCAGAAATAAATATCTCTACACCTTCAGTAATCTTGGCCACAGAGACACTCTTAAAAGTTCAAAAGACCGTGAACTCGCGTTGGGAAGGAGGGGTTCGATGAAAACCCCGGAGAATAAGAAGGAATAAAATGGAATGAAAAATAGCCGGTCAGCAAATAGGAAGTCGAGGAGGGAGACTTGATAACGAATAAAAAATTGGATAACGAAAGCTGAAATAGAAATGGTCAGTTTTAGAATTTCAAGAGACAGTTTACAGGCACTACATTTTTTTCTGAAGACATCTAGAGTCGGAAATATAAGTATAAGATCAGCGTAAAGGAGAAATCTTCCTTTTAACAATATCTATTTCATTACACTTTTCTTTGAAGACACGAACAAATTGAGGAATAAAAGATAATCAAAAAAATAATGATAATTGTAATTACCTTTTTAATAAAAAAGTAACAATTGATGAACTCTATAACCCATTTAACTCTTCAGATTATCATTATTTTTACACATAACAATAACAAATATGAATTCGTGTGTGGATATATTTACGCAGTATCTGGAAAACCCGGAGACGCAAGCTGAACTTTGCAATTTTTTAGGAGAACCTGAGATTATACACCTGTATATACTTAGGGGCTTATTTTTTTCATTTTTTTTTTCTTTAAGGTTTTCTTTTTTTTTTCCTATCTTTGATTTCCTATCCTATCTTTCTTAAGTGCAAGCAAAATAAAACATTATAAAATTTCGTTGTTTAAAATTATTAAGAATAAATTATCTAAGCATTATTTTATGTTTGTTTTTTTAATTTTTTTTTCATATCTTTGGCTGTTTGAAATGTTCAACATCGAATAACGTACAAAATATATTATGCGAAAGATATTCTTGGTTCGGACATGGTTGTTATAAAATATTTAATAATAAAAAAATTAGTTAAGAAATGACTTAAAATTATTGTTAGTAACAATTTAATTCAAATTAGCAAATATTTTTAAATCGATAATTGCAGTTAAATTTCAACGCTAGTTGTTACGTTTGCGTATAATATTAATAATAACTAAAGAATGTTCTGTAGTATTGATCCAAACACTCTGTGAGGATTGATTGATGAACATTTTAAGTTAATCAATTTAATTCAATAATCCTACCATTTTCGCTAATTCTTTAATATTTGCAGTTCGGTTGAATACAAGGGCTTTAATCAAATGAAACTCGAACACTGGCTTCAGGGTACAACTGCCATATTGTTACGTTTATTTTTTTTTTTGGCAATATTCTAAGTTCGGAACGCTGTTTGATTAGTAAAATCAAAACAGTTGATTTGTAATAATCAAAAAGGTTTGTCAGTCTTAAAGTTAGCCAGTCTTGCAATTTTTAAAAATACTTTGTAAATTTCCCAATATTATTATTTTTGTAATACAGTTTTTATATTTTGAAAGACTTTGGTTTTAAACTGTAATTTTTTAAAAGAATTCCTTAAGGCTTCAGTCTTGTCACATGAGTCGTGGAATTGTATTAATTAACATAGAAGATATTGTTGAATCATTGCAATTAATTGGTCAATAATGAAATGCTCGGAACAACAACTAATTAGCTTAAGGTAAGATTAGTATCTACAGCTAACTTAATTAATTTAGCAAATTAATGACATTAAAGTCGACTATAACAAACACTTCAAGAGAAAAAAAAATTGTATTACTTCTGTTCTTTAATTCAGTTTTAAATTCAGTAATCTAATAATAATATAGAAATGTATATACTAGTAATAAATAAAATTACCTTCATAATATTTAACATAATAATTCTTTTGCTTATCAAATTTGAACTAAAAATAACTTACGGTGCTAATTTTCGGATACGCACTTGACCATAAGAACACAAAAAAATTATTGATCAGAAAGAAAGAAGACAAGCAATCGGTTTTCATAGAACAAAACCAAATACAGAAGATTGTAAATAAGAAGAAGCTTGTTGAGAGGCTACAGAAATGATAAGGAAGAAAAACAAACAAACAAAAGATCAACTATGGAGGAGACTCATTTATTAAAGGGAATCGAATTCTATTTGTTTTCAAATGTCGTTGTATTGGAATTGATTGGCAACGAATTTCGGAGGTCCGTACCTCCTCACTTAATGGCCCGAAATATATCAAAATCGATCGGAATTTTCTATGTAACAACCTAAACCTTCAATTTAAATTTCAGCTTTGTAGTACAAATAGTTGTTGGATTACATTTATCACATTATCAAATTTCTTCTTAATTTCATATATTCATATATGCTTTACTGATAAACTATTCCGACTACAATATAATCTTCAC
>JAFIDM010127703.1:0-24996 GCA_023159025.1 Thereuonema tuberculata | reverse complement strand
TAGCTTTAAGAAATCTATAAAACTATATTAAATAATGTCCTTTAGTCTAAGGCTATTCCAATTTATACTTTTAATTTATAAGTTACTAGCAGAAGACCATTCTTCGTACGGGTAACAATGATGTGATTGAGAAAGAAATTGAAATTGTGAGATCACTTCGATAATTTCCCAGTTGGTACAAAAATTACCTGATAGGAAAAAAGTAATGTTATATTTGAATTTTGTAACTCGAGATCCCCAGATATGAAATTAACATCGAGATCAGAAAATATAAATTTACCACCCCTTTCTCCTCTTCTCCACGCCCCTATCACTTCAAACCGTCACCCAATTCATAAAAACTCATGTAACCATTACAAATCTATATCTTTTCCGAAATCCCCGTAGAAGCATCCTTCAGCAATGTTTGCCCATCCCCTCACCGCCCTCCCTTTTACACCTTTTAATTCTAGTTTTTGCCTCCAGGTTAATATATGGCGTTATTATACAGAATACTATTTTAGTTTCAGTTGTCGCCACGAGGTTAATCTGTGACCCTATTATGCACAATAATGTGCATAAAAAAAATTCCAATTGTTGAACAACAATATTTTTGTGGTTCCAATTATCTCCTTCAGGTGCATGTGTGGCGCTTTCAAGAAAATTGGAACCCCCAATTACACCCCTAGGACGCCAATATCAAAAATTCGTCGATTACGGGTCTCTTTGATTTTGAGAAAGAACTCTCATGTCAAATTTCGTGTTTCAAGCTCAAACCGTTTCCTATATCATACCTTTGGCCAGGCGCGAAGCGCCACCACCTGCCATCCAGTGTGCAAATAAAAAAAGTAAATAAAGAAAATGAATGGATATCATGGGAAGGTCGTGCCATATAGTGTCAAAATCAGGAAGCGTTCTGCTTGTTGCCGACAGATAGTTGATGGTCATTTCCCCCCACCCCCCCCAAACTGAAAAACCTTATTTTTATAATTTTTACATTTTTACGCAGTGGAACCTATTTCCATGCCAAATTTGAAGTTTATGGCATATTGGGGAAGTATGCTAAACATTTGTCACAGAGACACACACATACATACACACTGATCCACAAATTTCACTTTATATTAGGCCTTTAGATTTTCCTGATAAAATAAATGAATCACCTTTCTTTTTTTTTATTATTACAGAAGAAACTACAGCACTAATTCCATTAATATGAGAAAGATACGAAACAAATTTTGGAACCCCAGCCTGGAGTTTAAAGATGTACGAAATCAGTGTACGGAAGGGAATTAAATTTTGATTTCATTGCTGACTAAAACAAATTGTATTTCTTGGAAAGTGTCCTGACAGTTAAGATAGCCGTTAAGACGAAGATTAATAGATTTTCTCTTAGCATTAGGAAATTGTGACAGCAACGCAGTATCTAGATGGAAGTTTTCCATTTATCTTTTTCTTAGAAATCCGGACGCCGGCTTTTGTCTCCGGTAATCTGTCCGAGGTGCATTGCATGCGTTGCTTCCAATAAATAGTAGATTTTAGCCACTAATCTTCTCTTCGGATTAAATCTTTCCATTCTCTCTAAGTAATATGATTAGAAAAAAAAATTCTCTCTTCACTTTCATCCGCTTACTTTGTTGTTTATTTCCGGTTCATGAGTGTTTGCATTTCTAACATTTCTGTTGTTATTTTTTAAGGATTCTGCAGTGTTAGGAAAAGAGTTAAAGTGTAACATCTGTCTTTGTCTCTGGAGACAAAAAACTGCGCCAGGAAAAAAAAAAATACTACGATTCTTAACTAAAAATCACTAAAAATATAACGCAAGAAGTATTAATTTAATATATTTACTAGTATTCTGAAAACAAAGTAAAAACAGTGCTAAAGCATTGGCAGACGAATATGGAATATAAATATACTAGACGGGTATCGTCGCTTCGCTCCGGAATCCTTGCATATATAACATTAAAACAACAAACTTTACTTAATTAGATGTTGAGATGATCGGAGAATATACGACTTCCCAGCCCATTGTGGCTTCTCCGGATAACTCAGATGCGCCACACACCAAAAATTTAAAATGAAAAATCACATTTTTGCATTTATCTTGCAAACGCCGAAACGTTTGTGAATGAGTGATATATCGTTCGATAGAACTTTCAAATACCAACATTCATTCAATATAATGTTTCCTTCCAACTTTTATACTTTTCGTTTAAATTGAGAAAAAGTCAAAATTTGATCCTTTAAAAGGTGTCATCTTGGAAACCAAAAGCTTCTTTCGAAAGATTTTTGTAGCATTTTGTTTGTCTTAAAAATTCTACATTTTATCCATTTACATGACCACTCTATCTCTTATAGTTTGGTCATAAAATTGGAAAAACTTAAAGTATTACGACAATGATAGACAGAATAATGCTTTTATAATATAAGATGCTTATGGAAAACGAAAGAGGTCTAAATCATGAGATTGTGTGGCTACGAGATGCGATACAGTCGAAAGGTCTAAAGAATATTTGCTTTTGAATCCGTTAAAAGCAGCAAAGGTTGCGAGAAACATTCCATCGTGTTGTTGGTTCCTATTTTGGGCTACTTTGGCAGTTTGGGCCCATAAATTAACTTTTTCCAAAGAATTAGCTTTGATTTTGAAAGCACTTCCAGTAACTCACCATAGAACAAAGTAATTCCCCTTACTCTCATTCTATTTTTAATAAAATGCAGTTTACCGGAATATCCGGTATCTGATCTCTCGGTTTGGTAACATTTCCGATCTTGACTCCAAAACACCACTATGATAAAAAAATAAAAAAATAAAAAACATTCGGGATATGAGTTGGATAATAAACTAGCTAATAAATGAATGTTACAAATTCTTATACTGTACTGCATCGTCAGGTCATTTTATATCATTTTGATTAAACTGTTATACCATCAAAATTAGATATCAAGAACAGGCACAAAACTAAAGGAAGGCTTCGCACCTTGAGTTGTCATCGGGAAGAGACTGGAACGGACCGTTTCGTCCTTATTGGGACTCATCAGGCAGCCAAACTCCTCCGATGACAACTCAGAAAGCCTTCCTTTAGCTTTGTGCCTGTTCTTGATATCTAATTTTGAATTATTTGGGCACGTTAAACTTCTTTTCTTTTGTTATACCATCATTTTGTTCAACAGAATCATGCTATTACCAGCGCCGACCTATCTGCATATCTTTATCAGTTTATATAAGGATTTGATTTATAAAAAGAATGATGGTAAAAATAAACAAATAAATTCTTGAGAATAATTCCTTCATTATTTGATTTCGGATATAAATTGTTTCTATGTTTCGTTTTGATTAATTTGTCTGTTTATTGAGTCTGATATATTGACCTATCATGTACATTTATGGTCTAAAGCACTGCAATCGGTAATCATTGAAATGGGTCATTTCTTTCTTGTTTTATCCGTTTTCAATGAAATCCAGTTTCTGTGTATTGTTCTGAAACGTCCACCAATCATGTTAAAACGACCACCAATGTTCGCTTATATCTCGAAGTGCAATCATGCAACTTTTACAAGATCAAAACCCCTAAAAACAATGACATGAAGTCTGCGTATTTCCTTATTTATGTGTTTTCTAAGTTTAATGGATTCTTTGTTCTCAGAATAAGACACAGAATTTCAGGTATTCAAAAAATATTCTTATTTAGATGTTTGATTATTAAAAACATTCACAAAGTTGCATTATTTATATTTATTTATATTACAAAAATATAGGAAAGAGAACCTAATTTAGGAAATCAATTTAATGTGCTGGAAATTTTATTCAAAACAACAAAATTAGAAACAAGGAGAGCACAAGAATAAATAAATTGCTCTTCTGATTCCATCATCGGATCGGCTGATAAGTCCCATGCAGGACGAAACGGCCATTTCCGATTCCCTCCGATGCGATGATTGAATCAGAAGAGCAATTTATTTATTCTTGTGCTGCCCTTGTTTCTAATTTTGTTGTTTAAATTATTAATTGGAAAAAAATTATTTCTTCCCAACTGCTAACACTTCATCCCTGTGAGAGAGTGGCGCGATCTTCGTAATTAAATTTGACACAATTTTATTTCGAAATGTCGCAAACGAATCTGAACTCCAGGCATTATCATTGTTGATGTTTTTGAAATATATCTATTTTTAGAAATGTTTGGTGGCCTCTTTTCAATAGATTATTTAAATTTCCTATTGTAATTATTCAAAGCTGTTGTCACGAGATTCTTTCTTCTGCAAGAAGACATAGTTATTTGAAAAATATAATTTTAATTATCAGTAACACAAAGAAATGCTTTTTTTATTTTTTATAAAATTTAATCATGTGTATTCTTAGAAGCCTACAGGAAATAACATTTAAAATGTCTTTCATTTTCCTTCCCAGTTGAAATGGTGGTAGTCTTCAATTTTCTTCTTCTCCCTTCTGTAATTCATTCGGAAGCTTCTTCACAACAATATCCCGGTCGGCGTTTGGATTTTTTTATATATTCCTAATAATATATTATACGCTATTTCTTTCTTAGCCTTATCATGATAATCTTTAGATTAATCCGTCAGAGACAAGGATTACTTTGGTAAACCCGAATGAATTCTTCCAATACTTCTATGTCCTTTCCGCAGATCACTAACCATGGTGGAAACTACGGAGAGATGCGTCTCGGCCGAGAGCTGAGTCGCAAATGACCTTTGCTTGCACAAACGCCCTACACACTTGCAATTTCGCGTGCTCAAGTCGTGGCTTGTCAAGCATGCAGATGAAATTTCAATCAATCATCAAGCCGCTTGTACAAGCACAATGCTTGCGCAAATTTTCCATACACGCTCTCAAGCATGCTTGTACGCATGCTTGTCAAGCTTGCAGTTAAGTGTTAGGGGCCTTAAGATATAATGGAAGGATTTAATGATATAACATATAAGGATATAACTTATCTAAAATATAATGGAAGGATTTATTGATACAACGTATAAGGATATAACTTATCTAAGATATAATGTAAACATTAATTTTAACAATCCTAGTTCAATTAATCCTTCAGACTAATAAGATAGAACAGGTAAAAAAAAAACGATTTAAAGTAATGATGAATTTTCCTGGACGCTGTAAGAATATTTTTCTCTTTGGAAAATCAGTCTCTAGAGGAAATATTTTGCAAAAAAAAAGAAATTTTTGAAGTGAAACGATTTTTATAGTAGAATAATGATGTAATTTTATTATACATTTGGAATAAATGTGGTATAATCGTCTAAAAGAAAGATAAAAATGTGTAAAAGATAGCCTTGTTTTTTCTTTCCTTAATTTATCTTCCTATTTATATTATTAAAATTTTAATTATCGATTTACGTTTTTCCCGCTACTTTTTTTAATTCTTTTCTTTTCGGCTTCACTTTGGGAACCCTCAACCTTAACAAAAATCGTAATGATCCGAAGACGTATAACTTTGATTATTCTAATATACAATATTTAAATTGTACCACAATATTTCGAATATATGCTTCAGTGTTAGGCAGAATTTAAATAATCCTGGAAATCGATCCTGGGAATAGTGACGATATCACATCTGTTGCTTTCCGAAAGAACTTCTGCCGTGATTAAATTGCGATGACATTCCGTAACGAACAATCGTGTGTCAATATCAGAGTACTTTCTTTGGATTGAGATTGCGAAGGAGCATCACAATTGATCCTTTTTTGAGGCTGACCTGATGACGTAATATGCTGGAAAATATGAGAGTGTGAAAAAGCTCTGTAGGATAGTTTCGTTCATTATTTCGATCATCCGACACTACTACATCTGCGTTGCTGTAGATGTGAGACTTAGCTGATCACTTGAGATACACACAGAGGGATGCACACACAGAATTGGAAAACTATATATATTAATATACAGTGGAACCCCGCTATTCGTACACAATCCGTTCCAGGAGGCAGTTCGAATGGCGATTTGTACGAATGGCGAATCATTTTTTCACATAAGATATAATGTAAATTGGATTAATCCATTCCAGACCCACCGATGATTGCTTATTTGAACCTTTGTAATAATATTTTAAGCATAAAATACATAAAAACTAAGAAAACAATAAATATGCAATACTGTACATCAATGATTCTCAACCTGTGGGGCGCGCCCCCCTAGGGGGGGGCGTGATAAAACTAAAGGGGGGGGGCGCGAGTATATCGAGAATAGATAGGTTTGGAGTTTTTTTTTTTCCTGGTAGAACAGATTCAATTTATTTGCGTCCTCCTTTTCAGTTTAGAAAAAAATTATTGTACGGGGGGGGGGGGGCGATAAAGATAGAAATAAGCCCTTAAGAAAAATTAGCAGTTTGTTTAATGAAGAATATTTAGTTTTATTTGTTTATAAAAAATATAAATAAAGCAAGAAAAAAATACTATACACTTAAAGATGTTTATTGTACAATAAAAAACCAAAACAAACTAAAACTACTCCATAAGATAATTAAATACTTTAAAAATAAATAAAATGCTGAATAACATTTAGTTTAAAAAAGTATAAAGCTTTTAGTATTGAGTTATAAAAAAAAAAAATTCATTCTTTTTTATCAAATTGAACTGAAGCGCCTGCGGGGCGCGGCCAGTAACAAGGTCACGCTGTCCGAATCGCGGGGGAGCGTACGAATGGCGAGTTCAATTTTATTTGAAAAAGTTGTACGAATAACGAATTGTACGAATAGCGAGGCGGACGAATGGCGGGGTTCCACTGTATATGATTCTAGTTAGTTATTTGAATATGTAAAGTAGTGAATTTCAAGATATTCTTAGGCAAGTTTTTTTAAATAATAGACCAACGGTCGTTCCATCCTCACTTATCGCATATAAACATAAGGGATGCCATTCCTATTACTCTAATATCTCCCTATATCGGGTCAATAACAATTTCAATTGTTATTGACCCGAATATAACATTTTTTTTAACACAGATTCAGTTTGCTAGGAGAACATCTTTTTTAAGGGAAAAATAATTGAAGATAATTTCAAACATGAAGTTTTTTTTTAATAAAATTACATGGCTTACTTAAAAATATTTCAACTGGGTTTAAAATGGATTAATGGATTAAATTGGATGAAATGTTGTATCTCATTGGCGCAGTTGTTATGTGAGTTGATGTCAAATATATTCAAAATGTAAAAACTCCATGTCAGAGAAAGTTAAATGAGTGATATTTCACAATTTTAAAACATATTTTTTATTTGATAAACTGTTTACTATGTGAAAAAGTAGCACTCGCGATGTTATAAGCAAGTTTTTCGACATAGATCCATAATGGTAAGTATATGACTAATTTAACATAAGGTGAATTTATAAATTAGGAAAATTTAGACATTTATACTGTATAAGCATGTACAAGGAGTGATAATCACAGTTTTTGGAGTCGTCTTCTGCAGAATTCTTTTCTGATAATATTATATATAAATCTAAAATTGTGTTAACATTTTATTATAATTATCATAAAAAAAGTAATGGTATTTTTTCATAATATAAAAGTTATGTTTGTATCTGTGTGCAAATCTAAAGTTAATTAAGTCTCTTAATAAAATATACATTTATTTATGATTGATAGTCTCGATAGTCTTGATTAATAGTCTCGATTTTTAGATATTCATTACCCATAATACACGTTAGAATGTGTTTAGAATGTTCGTAATTCCGGTTTAAATAACAAATAATTATCAAATAAATATACGTTGAATAAGGAGATGCCGATAGACAATGATATATGGTAATGTGGTGAACAAATGAAATCCATTTTATATTTATAATTTGCTGGTGTTTTTTTCTTTCCTCTTTGGTATATTTATCATATTAGGGTGTATATTAATCAAGAGATGTCAGAAGTGTGTTTATTAGCCTCACTCACTGCACCCTTTGCATGTTGTTCGTGCGTTTCAGAAAGAGGACAAATGTAGCATTTGGAGATATGCTTTTTTTTTCCCCCGCCTTTCACGACATCTAGTCACGAAATGGGTATACAGAGACGAAGATTGATGTTGATAAAATGATGAATTTTGCACTAGGCTTATCATTCGTTGACTTGTTGTGACTTCCTTCTGATAAAGAAGTGTTTGCCCCTAAAGGAAAACTCGTCATTGATCAGGCTGGTAATGTTAGTCGTTGCAAAAACCGAAATGCGCGGTGGGTGTGAGTTATTGAAAATTCAGTTAAACATAAACTAAGACGTTCTCAGTTGGATAGAACTCTGCAGTGCAACGACAGACAGCAACTACATTTTTAAAGTAATCGGAAAAAAAACAAAAACATTTCTATTGAATCCATTCATGACCGGTCAGTTTATTTGCTTGCAAAAAAAAAGTGCAAGCAAATAAAAACTTCGGTCGAATTGAAATTGATCTTCATTTTTTAATTATGGAAAGTCATACTAACACATTTATTCATGTAATCTTGAAAGTTTTATTGGTTGTTAACCTATTAAAAACGCAAGAAATCTTTGAAATATTGCAAACAGTTAAAAAACAGTGATTCAACTAAAGAAAACTCCAGTAAATGTGTTTTTTTTTAACTGTTTTTTTTTTTACTAATTTGAAGTACAAAATTTTTAAATACAAGGTGGTTATAATTAAATTTGGGTATTTAGAGCATCATGCAGCTGCAACCAATAGTCAGAGAAACACCAAAAGTTGTACACATACTATTCAAAGGATGCGCTCAACGATTCTGCAAAAAAAAAAAAAAAAAAAAAAGTTACAAAATCGTCCGCTAGAGGGCGCTTTTTGCTTCAACAATGAAAATAATTGTAGAAAAACATTCAACGTGCAATGCTATAACAACCGAGTATGGGTTTACTTGTAACGTTTCGTTCTTTTAATTAAAAAAAAATCATCGCAATTGAATAGGCTGATCTTTATTCAAAGAGAAAACAATCTGATTTGCAAAGACACCAGGAACGCAGCCGACATCAGGCTATAAATAATCGGTGTGAACTGAGAACGTGTTGTTAGCAACAGCCGCGATGACGATGACTTTACAAGAACTTGAGTTGATGGTCAAGTTTTATTAAGAAAGTCATGGTAATGCTGTAGCTGCGATTCGTTAATTTCGTTGGGCTAAAAAAGTACGCCATGGACCGATATCACCACAAGGGGTGAGAAAAATGATGAAAAAATTTAAAGAAACAGAATCTTTAAGTGTGCAACGTGGCAGAGGACGAAAGTGCATCGGTGATCATGTGATTGAAGACGTTGCCACATCAATCGTTCAGCAGTCGTTGGAGAATTCTGCAGGTTCAGGTAGTGCCTGAGCCGGATCATGACAATTAGATATACTCTGGAGCACTGTTAGAAAGATCCTGAGAAATTAATTCATTTTTTTCCATACAAGTTCAGTCACAGACAAGAACTGCTTCCAGGCGACAAGGAGAAACGACTCACTTTTGCATTGATCTTTCTGGCAAGGATGGAAGTTGATATGTCGTGGCCATGGGACATCCTATGGAGCGACGAAGCATACTTTTATTTGAATTTCACTGTGAACACTCAAAACTGCTGTGTGTGGGCCAATGAAAATCCACACGTTTTTCAGGAAATGCCTCTGCATTCGCCCAAGCTTACAGTCTGATTGGGTTCACATCCAACTTTATCCTGGATCCTTATTTTTTGAAGAAATTACTGCTAATGGTCCTTAGAAATGTTCCGTGACTGCGGCTAAATATCGTAACATGCTTCAGAACTTTGTGATACCCCAGCCGCAGGAAAGACAGTGTCTTGATTCAACCTCTTTTATACAAGATGGTGCACCTCCTCATATTGGAAGGTTCGTGCAAACTTTGTTGCGTCAACACTTTACCAATGTTCGAATAATTAGTCGCATGTTTCCCTATTGCCTGGCCACTATGTTCTCCTGACCTAACTCCATGCGATTTTTGATCGTGGGATGCCTAAAGGATGTGGTGTATCATGGAGGAATTGCAACATTAGCAGAACTAAAAGACAGTACCATGCTACCTGTGAGTACTATCACGGGTGATCACCAACGGTCAGCGGTTGAGCATACAGTTCGTAGTCTGCAAATGACACACATTTGTCAGTGGGAACATATTGAGCAATATCAAATGACTCGTTCAAACGTCTAATACTGTTTATGTGAAATAAATGTGTTTTTGAAATATTCTGTTTTCGTTTTCCGTTCGTATAGCTGTAAAAGCGCCCTCTAGCGGACGATTTTTTAACTTTTGTTTTTTTGTTTTTGTTTTTTGCAAAATCGTTGAGCGCATCCTTTGAATAGAAGTGTACACCTTCGGTGTCGCTCCGACTATTGGTTGCAGCTGCAGGATGCTCTAAATAGGCCAACTTTAATTCTAACACACCTTGTGTATTAATATTTATATTTTCGATTAGATTCCAAATATATTGTCGGAAGAGTCTAAAGATATAAAGCTTGTATTAATTAATTTTATAAAATTTTAAAAATTCATGTATTTTTTTTATATTTATTTCTGTACGAATCTTATTTAAGACCTACGATAATAAAGAATTCGTAATATACTGCATTTTTAAAGCTTATGAACCATGAATAGCTTTGGTGAATAACCTTTAATGGTTTCATCTAGTTTGAGCCACTTTTCAGACAGAATAAATCTATGCAATTGTCCAGTGGTGGTCTCTTATTGACTGGTTCATCGATTGGACACAGATAGTGGTTCAGGTACTTCGAAATGGACAGGAATATGTCGAAATTTTATGGTGCTGGGCAGATGCGTTAAGGTTTAAGAGACAGTTTAAGAATTTATGGTTTGAAACATTTGGAAGGAGGAGGGGTGTGGAGAGATTGCGTGAGATAATGTTTTTATTGATCGCCACCAACTGAAAACAGCTTGACCAGAAGGAAAACAGGTAGAAGAGTAAATGCGAAAGGCCAATAGGAGGCCTTACATGTGAAATATTTAAAATGCTGAAATTACATTTCTTTTTCTCATGAATATCACAAGCAGCCATTAGGAGATGTTGCCTGCATCTCATTAGGTTTAGATGTATTTCTAAGGAATTACTAAATTTGTGGAAATTGCCATAATTTGATAACATTTTGATAAGAGACAATTAAGTAACTGTCATATCTGAGAGTAGCCCTAAATAGTAATTGTATAAACGCTGATTGAGGTTTAAATTGTATCCTTAGAGAATTACCCTTTTATAGGAGCACACGAAAGTAGTATTAATCAGGGCCGTCGCGTGGTTTGTTGCCGCCCGGGGTAAGATTTCGTCAGGTGCCCCCCTCCCCATCCCGAAAAACCAACCAAAAAAAAACGGAATCTCCAATTCTACAACCAAAAAAAAAACAAAGGTTGTTTTTTATTTTTGCCGATGCCGCGGCGCCCAGGGCGATCGCCCCGGTCGCCAGCCCACGCGACGGCCCTGGTACTAATACTAACATTACGTACGAAAATTTGATAAAAAAGAAAATTCTTAAAATTAAAAATGAATTTTAAAAAAATTAAAGCATTTCCTCCGCAGAAATCTTGGCTATTGGTTCAATTTCTTTTGAAATCCTTTTAGACCTTATCATTATATAGTCAAATGGACCATTAGAATTTTGACCATATTTAGTCTCTGTTTATTCTAATTTATGATTTGTAATGAAAAGATATGATAGCAGGTTTTTTAATATGCTTTTTGGAAAACTGAAAAAAAAAGAGAGCTCCCTTTGGAACGTAACTTGCATGCTTAAGACAACTAAAGTCCACTTATCATAATTAATGCTCTTTGATAGGAAATTAAAATAACTCGTTTTTCTCGTTTTCTTTGAATCCAATCCGGAAAATGACAGGGTGTTTGATTGTATGACTACGACCATCATTTACCCTTCCCACTCCAAAATTTAAATATATTTTTTTTTACAGTTATATTATTACAAAGAGAGTTGTTTTTGTCGTTCGCTGCATCCTAAAAAATATTTATTTCTAGTTCTTATGTATATGAAGCGGGTCTTTCCATTTTATTAGCCAATTTTCCAATAGGAAAGAGAGATTCCAATCATTCAACTTTGAATGTTTGTGTGGACACCCTTCCTGCCCTAATAACTTTTGAACTGCTGACGGGTCTTCTTGGAACAAAAATTCCAATTGGAAAAAACACGACTCTAAACAATGGGTTTCTATCCCATTTAGCTAATCCACTACGCATGGATAGGATGTGATTGAAACTAATCCTATTTTTACAATTCAAGTAAATTCTGCGAATTTAATTCACTTTTTTCCACAAAATGGAAAATTTTCACGAATGTAAATGTAAGGACTAATAAAAATAGGTGAAAAAAAAGAAAGAAATATTACGAAAAACATATTAATGAAAGTAGACGTTAACTGCTTTCCAATTTCTTGTCAATATATCAGTTCTATAATATCTTGTGAGAGATCTTGGAATGCTGGGATGCTTTTCAGTTCTCAGATTTTCATTTCTTTTGGTCTCGTCTGTAAAGCCAAAGTTTCCCTGCCACCATTTTGAATTCCTACAAAGTAATTTATTTCTTTTGTAATCGATAAAAATTAAATGAGAAAGCAAAAATGCCAAATTTTAATTTACATTGAAATTGTACGAAATAACATTCAGTTAAGACGATAACAGTCACTTGATGGAGATAAGTTCTACATTGTCTTAATGTTAGCTCTACAAGGTCAATGAAAAAAAAAATTACAATTTAAAGACAAACGAATGCCTTAATTAGGTTATTTATAAATTGAAACAACACGTCTGTTTTGCTTATTATTTAGTGTAAATTTTTGTGAATCCGTACATTATTCTCATATTTTATTACAATATCATTATTCATTATCCATATCATTATTATCACAGCTATTACAATATTAAGATCGTAATAGCTGTGAAATGTACAATTAACTTGGGCTCTAATTAGACAGCAGATGAGAATCATGCTCTGGAATTTTATTAGGTAACTTTAAACGAGAAGGTCACGGAAATAAAACTCCATCTAATTTTGGCGCTGGCTTTGTTTTGCAGTTGCTCTTACAGCGTAATTTTTAAGCTACAAAGGAAGCAAGCAAACCATGGTTGGGAAAAGATTTTTCTTGCTTCCTCCGCCCACGCGTTAATCGTGGATCTTTGCATTATGTCCTTCCTTTTGTTTCATCATTTTCCTTTTCACGCTGTTTAAACTTTACTAGAGATCACGAAGTGGAAAATAGCAAAACAGGGGCGGAAAGACAAGTTGGAAGGCGGCACCTTTTGATCTTTGGCAGCGTTATTTTTTTTTAATGTTGTAAACCTTGGCAATCGAGTTCGTTAGTGACGTATAATTTAGTAGAAACATCACAACAAAAACACATCAAAGTAAAAAGAATCTGTCAGAAGTTAGTCGGCTGCAACTAATAGAACGACGTAGCTATAGAAAGAACAAGCAAAAAAAAGTTTGATTATCCTTTGCGCATGCGCATTTCTAACAGAAGAGCCAATCAGCGTTTCGTGTCACTTTTTTTTTCCTATTTGTTTATAGAAATAACATTAAAGCAATTTACTGATTACTAGAAATAGAAATAAAATATTTTTTAAGGATCTAATTTTTACGTTCAAAACAAGTAGACTTCTAAAGGCTAAATCTTTCAGTATCCTTCAGTTAGTATTTTAAAAATGTAATATTGTAATAGAAAATGATAAAATCGAGAATAATATTACAACATTAATGTTATAATAGAGATGATCAAAATCGAATCTTATTTTGGACCTAATTAGTCTATATGAAAACATGTGCTATTAGACACATACCGATACAACAGACTTCAGTCCTGTGGGAATTGCAATGAAAAAGAAGCATTCTTTTATATAAAGTGGAAGCAATCTCTCAATTAAAATCTTTGTTATTGCTCTTTGTTTGCTTCATCAACATTGTTTAATTATTACGAAAAACAATGGTTTGTTTGACATTCTTGAATAAGTAGATTTGCTTAAATTCCACACCCACATCCTTTTGCCGTTTGAAAAAGAAAACAATTTTAGGGATCAGCTTTAATCAGTGAAAACAAGAGATAAAGTCTTATAGGAATCAACTACAGTTTTGAACTTTGGTTTACGAAGGTTCTAATGCTTTGAAGAGTGAACTAAAGCAGAAGCAGAAACGGTGTAATATTAACTGAAGTTCTTAAACTGAAGAACACACGAATCGAAATAATGTTGCCAAGAAAGAAAGAATTGCTATTTGTTACTCAACCTGATTAATAAAAACTGTTTATAATTGTTCAGTTAATTAGACTCTTTCCAATGACTTTATCCTAAAATTTAAATAACTCTACGTTCTTAGAGTATTTAATACCTTACTTTTCACGATAGTTTTCACGAAATTAGTCATGTTGCAACAACAAAGAGACCGGTTCTGAATTTTACAGTTGTAACGGCTCTGCATTTGTATTTTTTGAATTAATTATCTATGTAACAATGGGAGGAGGGACTATAAAGGTTTTGTTCTAAAAATGGGTTGGAATCGTTGGTACCTGAAAAGAATCTCTTGACGCTGTACCGTTGCTTTAGTCTATTGATCTCAGAGGCTTTTGTCTGCTCTCTCTCTCTCTCTCTCTCTCTCCCATAGGCCTCTGCTTCGCTTCCGAGGAGAAAAGAAAACCTATAACGAACATTGATATTTTAAGATATTTTTCATTTCAGATTTGATATTAAAATTTGCTCTTAAAATTTAACCAATAATAACACAAAACATAGATTGTAAATAATATCTACTAAGTCGCAATTTAATGAGAAATTGAAAAATATTGCAAGTTCTGTATGCTCCACAAAGGCGCCATAACACGGTTGACGAAAAATTAAGTTTTAAAAACCTTAAAATTATATCATTTTTAAGATTGTGTTAAGCACATTTCTAACACATAATAAAATAGTAGTACAGTAGTCATTTATTTATTCTAAACTTCCCGTCTAGTTTAAACCACTGTCTCTCAATAAAAATAAATTGGCAAATAAAATTACGGCAAAAAACTTTTTTGCACAGCGGCCCTCACAGGTGAGGGCGACCCTGATTCGCAAGAGAGCTGAATTGAAAATAAATCAACCTTAAATATTCTCTTGTTTTAGTGTTACTAATTTGGATTTACGTGGAATAAATTAGTGATTAGGGTTGAGAAGAAGGAGTTCGTCCTAAAGGGTTATTTAATTTTTTGTGGATAATTCTATTATGAGTCATTGATTACAAAAGAAATCTTATAAAATTCTATTTTAATTTTTATTTTTGTTTTGATTATTAGTGATTATGATTATATATGATACTTTTATAGTTTAATGAGAATTTAGAAATGAAGTTGCTAAAGTGATTTATTTGAAGTATTCGTAGTCAAGACTCTATAGTATTGAAACATGTTATCTTCTATGTAATCTATTGTAAGTGAACGAATATTAACGTAATTCACTATTTTTAAAGTTTGCAGCTTTAAATTATAAATTCGAAAGTAACGATATTTTAGCAATGATCGGGTCAAAAGTAATTTTGATGTTTCTCTTTTAACTTAAACGTAGATAGAGTTTAATCAATTTTTGCTTGCAAAACCTTATTATTTAAACAATAAATATGTTCTTTTTCACCTATTAATTGGAAGTTAATAATATTCGATACAATAATAAAACATCCTTCTCATCAATATGTTTAAGAAAAGTCATTCTACATCAACAAAATGTCCGATAGCTGCTTCAAATCCGAATTGGTGAATAGCGGTACATGTTTTAAATTAAGTCGAATTAAAATTGCAATTAGGAATGTTGTACCAATAATCACGTAAAGACCATGAAATCCTGTTGCTATGAAGAACGCTGATCTCTCAGCAGCATCTGTAATTAGACTTCTTAATACTCGAAGGCTTGTAGTGCTATAAAGTGTAAACCTAAATTGTTTGGATTAATACTTGATTAGTTTTGGAGACGTTAGCGTTAATAGTCTATGATGGACTATGTGGTTGTTGTTTCTAAGCTAATAAATTGGTCGTATTTAATAAAGGAAAAGGGTTAAATGCACTAATTTCCATCGAAGAAATGATATACAATCTGAATATTATCTGAAGAATGATATGGAAAAAAAAGGCTTCAGAAACAATTAAAAAAAATCGTATTTATACATTTTGAACCTGTGACTCCTATTGAAGTAGGAGGTCCTTGAAAATTTCCTTCTTGTGAAATATTTCGTCATCATTGATCTATTGTTGGAACAGCAGTACATACATACATAGTTCTCTGCCAAGGGCAGGTCCATCACTGCAAACCCAGCATTCTCCAATCTTTCCTATTTTCTGCCTTCCTCTTCGTCTTCACATAAGATCCATTTACCATAATGTTGTCGATCATCGTAAATCTTCTTCTGCCTCGAACTTTTTTACCGTTCACCATTCCTTCCAGTGCATCCTTCATTAGGGAGTTTCTTCTCAGTCAGTGACCCAACCAGTTTCTTTTTCTCTTCCTGATCAGTTTCAGCATTATTCTTTCTTCACCCACTCTTTCTAGCACAGCTTCATTTCTTATTTTGTCTGTCCATTTCACATGCTCCATTCTTCTCCATATCCACATTTCAAATGCTTCTAGTCGTTTCTCTTCACTGCGTCGTAATGTCCATGTTTCTGCCCCATACAATGCCACACTCCACACAAAGCACTTCACTAGTCTCTTCCTTAGTGGAACAGCAGTAACAACTTCTAATTATATATATAAATTAATTTTGTTAAAATGAAGTCATATAGTTGTAATTACACCTGAAGTTATTACAAAGGCTTTCAATAGGGATGGGAAGGGGTTTTAGGGAAATCTGTCAAGCCGTTTTAATGTGATACGAATAGACAAGCAAATGGGCTGATAAACATTCAATTGGAGTAGAAAGACTCATCCTCAGAATTTTGTGTGTGTGTGTATATGTATTTTCAATGTAAACTTTATTTATTACTTGAATCTTACATGAAAATTAAAATTCTCCACATGGTTTCGATGGTAAAAAACGGGTGACAAGTTGACTAAATGGATTTCAAATAAAATGTAATGAAAATGAAAATTCATAAAAACCAATGCTCTGCCTTACGTTCGGTTTTAGTTGTTGTTTTGAAGCCCATTCCCTGCCAACATATTCGTCGTAAAGCGCCATTTGTCAGTCGTTTCACCTGGCGAGAGTTGTTGCACACAGAAGCCACGATACAAGTCCTTCCGCGCAGACGGGTGTTAATGTTTGGGACCGATGATGCGAGAGAAGGCGGTAATCGCTGTAAACACCGCCCACCTCCTTGTCTTCTGAGGACTGATTTCGTTATTAGGTGCCTACATTAGGGACCCGCAGTGCTGCCATTACCCGATTGTTTTCTTGGAAAACAAATCGATGTAACCAAACCGAAAGGAGCAGAAAATAAACGGGCGACGATTCCTAGGCGCATCTGATGCCCCATTTGCTCAGATGGTGTCGTAAATCCAAGCGCTGTAACTTCGCATTCTCAGAATTCGGCAGTTATCACTCTACGCCAACGAACACAGGCAGTCTTCACCGTAAAGAGATGAAATCAGAGAAATGTGACCAACGTGCTTTTACGCCTGCGATGCTATCAACAAACTAACGTGCAATGTATCTGTTATTTGATTTAATGTCACACTTCAACATCGGGTTGTTTTTTTTTAATTACGTAATTAACATATTGATATGTCCATGTTAGATATTAGCGTATTATTGTTAAATCGCTGTTCTGCTGAAGTATAGAAACGTAATCAAAATCAATTTTCACGGACCAAAAGCAGATGTTTTTGAGTATCACAGAGTTTTTCCATCCATACGAGAGCGAATCTCGTAATGTATATTTTATGCTTAATGGTACATTTCCAAGCAGTCTGTAAATATGAATAAAAGTTGACATTTTAATGGATAAACATTTGTAAAAGAATTTGTATAAATCTAATGTATCGAGGAATTCCTTGTACATTCAAAGATTATCATTATTAATATTATGAGTGCATTTAGTTAAGTTATTATGACTGACCTGAAAGCTAGGCAATGTAATTATAATCACTTGAAAACGGTATTTAAAATATAGATTACTAATCGTCGTAGAACCACTTCAGTAGCGTAAGGAAATGATTACCGTCATTAAGAGAGTAATGACAATTAATTCATTGCTCCCTTTGGAATTACGTCATCCTTTCTCTGATAGTAAGGTTATAAAATGACGTAGGAGAAGTTTAAAATGAAAAATAAATAAATAAATAAATAAAACATATCAATTGAGGCACGTTCGCAATATAACTGCATTGTTTGGTTCTCACACATAACTGTAATTTCTACGGTAAGTATATGTAGCGCTGTGATTAGAACTTTAACGATTAGATTGCGCCGTAGATCACTTTCAATTTCAGTTTTTCCTTTCTCTTTTCTTTTCAGCTACGCTAGAGGCTTAATACATTGAATTGAATCTTTTAAAATATTTACTGAATTTGAATTAATTATAGATAGGTTTTTTATTTTTTATTTTTCTCGCTTTAAGGCATTTTATTCCTCGTCACTGTGAAGTCTTTTATATTATATAAATATCTTTACACTACTTTTCTTCTTATATCTCACTTTATGTCTTTACTAAAGTTCTTTGATTTAATTAATATCTTTAACTTTAGTCTTGTGTTAAATATTAACAAGTATATTTAGCTGTATAGTTTCTCGTAATGTGCATATATCTTCATAATTATTTTAAAGAAGCTTTATCCATATGTCCTCTTATCTATCTTGATTCTTTCACAAAAAATCATCTATAGTCTTTAAAGTTTGTTTATTTTCCAATGAAATATTTTTCTATAAATAATTTCATTCAAGCGAGTAATTAAAATAAGTTCTTGGAAGTTATCTTTAATAAATCAGGTTTCACTGTACATGTCTGAACTACGCTGTGTTTCATTTATGGAAATTTAAGTTCTCATGTTCTCTGTTTTCTTAGAAAAATAAACTTCACTTACTTGAGTTTTCTTCTATTAATATCTTATGCGATGACACAGGATTAATTCGTCCTTTACCAAAAACGAAGTCGTCCTTTGTATTACTCTGTACTATCTTGTATATCCTTCCGTTCCGTTTATCTTATTACCTGCGTATCCTAGTTATGATTCCTAATCCATCAACTAAATATCATTATCCTAAATCAATAAGCTGCGGAAACGAAATAGAAGATATTAGTATCATCCATTTTTAATGAAACCTTAAAACATATTTCCAATACTATTTCAAAGAAAATATTACGTATAGGCAATGTTCTTTTGTGAGTTTACTTAACCCTATTGAGAATAACATCCTCTTTCATATTCTTCTGGACTACTATTATTATAGACTCCTCTCTATACATTGAAATGACTACGAATTGTCCACTTCAATTGCTTAAAGATTCCTTATACTGAATCCAATTTCCAGAGTAGAATACCTATTCCTCTCATGTCGATCAGACGCCATTACCCCACTTCCATTTTACTTTAGCACTCGCATCATTTTCATCACGACAATACCGCTTGCATCCGCCGATTTAACAATACTCATCCGACATCACATAGCAATTCTTGCCACTAACAATGTTGTTATGCTATCTCATTATTTACTCTCATAACAACAACAACTCATCACTTTAAATGCATATTGCACATAATTAAAAATATTTCCTTCAACAGTGACCAGCCAAATTTGCTCCTTACTAAGAAATTGGAACAGTTACTGCTGAAAAAGTCCAGTAAATAATAAACTGAAACTTCCTTCAATCAGAAATAAGCTGTAATCAGTAATTGCTGAAAAAAAAATTGCTAATGTGAAATATAAAATACACTCTTAATTGTATTTATATAAAAAAAAAAATTTATTTGTTTTACAAACATCGTATTTCATTGGAGAGCCTTGCTCTTCATTTAATATTTGATCTACGATTAAAATAAAATAATACTCTAAAGGTATTGTAAGCCCAGAGGCAGTAAGTTCAAAAAACTCATTTGCTAAGTGTTTATCACTGATATTTGGTAACACTCACGATTCTGTAATGTCTTTGATATGATGTTAGATGAAACATCTCATTACATTGGAAAAACTTGTATTTTATCTAAAACCATCCTAGACAGAAAAAAAGTGGAGTCTAGGAGAGAAAAGAAGAAAAGTAACGGGCTTCAGTGTAGACTGATAGTGGTTTTTGCAGTTGATCGAATCTCTTTTTTTTTTTTTATTTCGCTTTTCTATGAAATTTCTGGAAGTTGTGCGATGATCACGTTAAGGGCAACCCGAATCCCTTTGATACATCCATCTAACGTCGCATTAGGACGGTCTGTAGCAATCAAGTTGCAAGCACTTCCCACCCACCATCATAAAAGGATCCGAGATAAACATCAAATTGCATTGGAGAAAACCTGGAATTTGCTTTAAGTAGGTAGGCAGATGCTTGTTTGTTGCAGAAGTTAAGGAAAGAGTGGCTGACTTTTAAAAATGAGACTTTTCTATTTCTAAATCACATTATTTTTAGACATAAAACGGTAAAGAAAACTTAGATATTTTTCTCTTTGCTCACAGTTTTCTTCTGTTGTTTCCGCCGCTTCTTATTCGATGAAATTTCTTTCAAATGTAGGACCATTGCTTCAAACAATAAATAATTGATGCATTAAATTTTGGCATTATTTATTTCTACGTAGGTAATCTGCATTATCAAAAGAAAGTTGATTTTTTTCTGGCCCTATCTCCTCCGAAACCATAAGATACAGAAATACAATAAGGTGGCAAATGTTAGGTATACTAATGAGGATGCTTACATTTTCTTTTTTATCTAAGTAGTTCAACCGGACGTCCCGAGACATCCCGAATCTCCGAGACACAAATATATTTTGTGTTGAATAAGAAGAGGAAAGTTTTCTCTTTCTTATTTTCTTCTTTATTTTTTATAATTTGTATCATTTGAGATTCCTGAGGAAGTCCTATCGTAAGGACGAAATATAGAAGGTCAAGTAAAGAAGTTGTAAGTTTTATTGTGTCCATAGAAAGATCATGTTATAATGAAGTATGATTGACTTAATACAGTCCACCGATTCCTTGACTTAGATATCCAATTTAGTGATATACCAAAATTTTAATTATTTCTTAAAATTATCACATTCACTTACAGTCCAGCTGAAAGTTGTAAAAAATAATTTTGAAATTACCTGCTTTAAAGATTGCAATAAGAACTCAGAGAAGCTTCAGTGTTTCTGTCAATTGGATGGTAAATAATACTTTACCCAAGTTTTTATTTCTTTAAGGTAGACCGAGAAGCTTGATACAGAGGATATTATTATTATTTTTTAAATTTTATGTGAAAATAAACAAATGCGTGACCTTGTTCTTAAGACACATTTATTTGCTGTAGAATGTTGATGAAAAAAAAAATCTTAAAACTAGCAGTTGATTATTAAGATATAATGTCCAAGCCGACGCACTTGTTTAAAACTAACTCAATTAATTTAATACATAAAAAGAATTATAACTTATATAAAACACTATTTACAATTAAAATAAAGTGACATTAAAACATTAATTAACACGACCATGGTTTCGCGTCAATCAGACGACTCTTCCTCAAGTAAAGGGTTGAACAAATTTTGAAACTATATAAAAGTTCTGAAGCCCTGTCAGTTGTTGTGTCCCCGTAGAAAGATGTGAGGAGGTGATGGTGATCTGGCCATTTGGTGATATATTGTTGTACTAAGTGTGCGCCGTTGCCCTTGTGTCCCCGTACAAAGGTGTGTCGAGTTGAAGTGGCTCTCTGGTGATAAAATGTTGTTATTCTGATAAATTGAGGACGGTTGAGAAATCACCGGCATTGAACTAGCAGTGACTTCTTTTTTGTTGTTTGATATGAACTGGTAATTTTTTTCCCTTTGCATTTTCTTAGAATGAAATAATACCCTTCTCAGTAATCAACATTCCATGGCCTAGAAATACTGTGCAGATACAGATATCAATTGTATTTTAGCTTTGTTGGGCGAATTTGTATTAGTTTGAAGATAATTTCCATTGCAAAGGATATACAGTTGGATCGCGATAATCCGACATTTGACAGTCCGACACGCTCGGTAGTCCGACGCCGCGTGACGTCACTGCACTTGCTGCAGACATCTCCCGTCTGTCCCGTGACACACAACAGTTTCAGTTTCAGTTTAATTGTTCAGTTTTAATTATGTACTCAATATGTATTGTAACAATATACGTATTGTAGTACGTACAGTACAGTGTATACATAACTTACATTTTCTTCCCTTAGAAGGCAAAATTCAGTTTTAAAAAATCAACCTTTCGTAATCCGACATTTTTGATAATCCGACACCCCCTCGGTCCCGTAACTGTCGGATTATCGCGATTCAACTGTAATATTATCAGTTTGATGGACACATTTTACCAAGAATCCAACCAAGTCAGATTGATGATTTAGTGCTTGCAAAATCAATAGGTGTGGTAAATATAGAATAGATGCAGACGCAAAGACCAGGAGCAAAAGGTTTTTTTTTTCAAAACCAATAGCTTTTTTTTTCCCTCGTTAACTTCTGCTTGGCGAGTGACAGTCATGTCAGTGATTTTCCTTTATTTGACTCGAGCCTTATTAAAATTCAGAATAGAAAGAATGGCCAAAACCACAAGGTTTGTTCCGCTGCCAAATCTCATCAGTGAAATGGAACTAAACTAGAAGTCTTGTTAGTTGTAAATTTCACTGTGCTTTTTTTATTTTTATTGAAAGGCTATCAGAAGAAAACCAATTGCATTGCTTTTATTTTAGAATATGAATAACGCATGTAATAAACCTAATAGGAAATATGAATAAGGGAGCTGAATTACCTAACTTACTTTAGTCAACTTTCCTAGGCAACTGAGGTTCTTTAATCAGTGGAGGGATTGTGTTCCGTTTATAACTTTCGAATCGCTGGAAACGTCTTCTTGAAACTTAGAAGCATATTTAAGATTAAAAGACGACCTAGGTTTTGTATTTTAAATTTTTCTTCCGTTTTAATTTTTGTTACAATTAGCACACGATGGTCAAAGAAAATTCTCTTGGAAAAGAATTCAAATCCAAGCTTAGTAATCCTATTATTTCTGCGCGCGCTGTAATACGACTAAAATTAAGTGGACTCAGTAAATAAGACAGATTTAATTTTTTTTTTTCAGAAAATAGGAAAATCTTTACCATTTGTAATTAACAGATACTGCTTGCCCAAGCGATAAAGACTAGGTTTGGCACACTGCCAAAATAATGAAACAACCCGAAGGGGAGAATTACATTCAAAAAGTTTATTATACATGTATCTCTTATTCTGTGTGTGTGTATTTTATTCTCGCGTTAATTTTAAACTGAATTTTGTGCAGTAATTTTTCACTTTATGCATCTCTCCTTTATGCGTCGTTTGTTTCTGTTCTTGTCGGCACATATATAATACTCATCTCTCCTATTTTCACGCCGAGAAAGAGGAGGCAGCGACCAGTTAATCACGTAACCAGTCTCTTTCGTCTGGCTAAGCAGTATTATAATTAAAAAAGAAAAAGAACGTAAAGTTTCTGCTTGTTTAATAAGTAATACACATTTTGCTTATATTTGAAGAATGAAGTCTCGGTAACTCGAACTGTGAAATCAATTGTCGAATCGGGTTTACAGCGCTTAGGTTTGAGGGCAGGACCATGTTTACAATTACAGTTACGTTAAATGCAAGCTTAAGAAACAGTTTTTAATTCAGAATCCATTGAGCTTTTTCCGTTGTTAATAATTTCTAAGATAATAATTTGTAAGGCATTGTAGTAATACATTCCATTGTTCCTTCGTCTACAAAAGTACAGTAAGCTTACGTTTCGTACATACCTGATTAGGCACGCAAATGACGATCTACCTTTGCCAGTATATTAATGACACGACCGACAAGAAGACTTGATTAACTGTTTGTCAGAGACAGCTGTGACGAAGGCAATGCCCTCACGCGGATCAAAGTTGAAGCGCTTTCGATTGAGGAACGTCAAATTGCTTTTTTCAATTTCTTTCTTCATTCCGCTTCGAAAAAAAAAATGCGAATTATGAAGTATACACTGAACATTGAATTATACATTTAAAAGAAAATTCTAAGAAATTCAGCCCAAAGTTGTATTCTGTTTTCCTAGAAAGTTATCAAATTGTCAAAACAGGAATGTCAATTTACTATTTTCTTTTGACTGTCAACAGTGTAGCAGTGAGTTTTTGTTATTGAATTTCAAATATGCATTTAGATTCGGAAAACATTCTTTCAAATGGGTAGGGAGGAAGTTTTGTCTAAGGTTCTTAGATTTGTAATCTTGACTTCTATTTCTTTGGGTTAGGCTACTGATCTCAGTAGCCTCTGCCTTATCTGTTGCTAGCACTTGCTTGAGGGATAGGAATTCGACGTTTTAACTTACGACCGTGGCAATTTATTATACCCTTCAAAATTTAATTTATTAAGTTAACTTAACATTCAACTGATTTTTATATTGTCTGTTTAAACTTATCACGATTTTTTTAGTTAAGTAATGTACTTATTAAACTTGTAGTTTTTGATTTCTGAAGCGGAATAAACAAAAGGAAAATTTTTTATTCCTCAAAAAAAGGAAATCCAACGCAAAGCTTCAATTGCGAATTTCAATTGGAAAGTTTAAAGTCAACAATGAAACCCGACGAGAATCTCGCGCTCGAGAGAAGCACGAAGCGAGACAAGCAATCCCATTGTTGTTGGATATTCAGGCAGTGACGAGAACGAAGCGACTTCCTTTGGTCACCGATTTTGAAGAGAGCTCCCGCAAGATAAGGTTCAATTCCAGCATTGAGGCCGGATTCCTGTGGACCAGAAGAAACAAATGAGACGAAGATGTTTGAAAGCGACGGAGCAAAATTCAACCCAAGTGCTAAATATAATTACTCCAGCCGTAGGATAAATTAGGAGAAGAGGGCCTAATTGTGACGAAAATCAAAGATAGCAAACCATAAGCCTATCCCGAACAAACCATAAGCCTATCCCGAACAA
>JAFIDM010127702.1:28803-48716 GCA_023159025.1 Thereuonema tuberculata | reverse complement strand
ATTACTAAAATCTTTTATTTCTCTGTCTGTCTGTCTGTGTGTCTGTCTGTCCGGCGCAGTTTTCTGTGAGAATGAAAAATAGAAAGAATTTTTTCAATGAAACATCCGCGATAGGAATCGAACCTGCAACCTTCTGAACCGAAGTCAGACATCTTACCCATTAGGCCATGGGAACTACAACTCTCTTCATATTGCTTTTTTGACTTATCTGTCAAAACTGAACTGACTTTGACTGAAAAGTAACAATTGTAATTAAAAAGAAAGTCAAAAAAGAAAGACGCAGTACGTCATTAGGTAGAATACTGAGAAATCGGTATTTGTAACTTAAAAACCACTGAAAAGTATCAATTGGAATTGGATAAACGAGATGAGCGAGAGTGTCGATAACATCAATCGAATGATAAGTCTAAGAATACAAGGAGAGACTACAGAGCATACAATACAAGTGCGAATAAAATTGACACTTCTGATAATCCATCACACGAACATCTCTATATGCCCAAGTGTCTGAACGCATTGAATCTCAGCGGAATTCCTCAACATCGTTTGTCATTGAAGATTGGATCTCCAATAATATTGTTGCGAAACATCAGTCCCAAGTTTGCATACTGCAATGGAACTCAACTTAAATGCTGTTCATTCGATAATGATCTCATAAAAACCGAAATTATAACAGAACTCACAAAGGAGATTTTGTTTTCATCCATAGGATGTCTATGGAACCATGCGGTAATCTACTTCCATTCACTTTCACAAGAAAACAATTTCCGATCAGACCTTCTTATGCGATGTTTATCAATAAAGCTCAAGGACAAACTCTAAATAAAGTTGCCATATAATTGGAAAACGTTGTCTTAACTCACATACAACTTTAGGTCTTTGAGCACAATTCAACAGAATTTGGGTATCTTCACTCTAAAGAATATTCACAATCAATTTCTTGCGAAGAATTTCGTATACAAGCTATGATCTTCATTTATCATCTATATCAACTAACGTCCATCTGAAATCTCTTCTTCAAATATCTATATCGAACAATCTGATGGCCTAGCTAATAGATATAGATAATTTTCACTATTTGTAACGCAAAAACCACTGAAAAGTATCAATTGGAATTGGATAAAAAAGAACAGAAAAAAAAATAATCACTATTTCTATTAGGTAGAATACTGAAAAATCGTTACTCAAAAACAATCACTATTTCTAACTCAAAAACCACTGTAAAGTATCAATGGAAATAAAAAAAAGAGACTCAAGAAAGAAAGAAGCACTATTTCTATTAAGTAGAATACTGAAAGCTCATTATTTGTAGCTCAAAAGCGACTGAAAATTGTATCTATATTACGAAAATCTTTTATTTCTCTTTCGGTCTGGTGCAATTATTGTAATTTACAAAAATAAATAATTTCTACAAGTTATCTACTGGAATCCAACATGCAACCTTCTGCTCCGAAGTTAGACGTCTTAGGCATTAGACCACAAGGATTACATTCTAATCTCTATAAAACATAAAAATATACCACAGATATATGATTCACACGCTGATTCTAAAAGCAGTCGTGAATTGAGAGAATATATACATCAAAAATTAAAATAAAAAAAAACTTTAAAAAAATTTTAGTTTTATTTTACTTGATGTAATTTGTGTGTGTGTGTTTTTTTTAATAAATAACAAATTGTTTTCCGTTACATATGCGAGGCTTCCGGAGCGAAGCGACGGGTAGCCGACTAGTTACATTTGAAAAAATTGAATTTATACAAATAATGCCTAGACAATAATTAATTTCAACCAATGGAGAAAGGGATCAGTCTTCACTTCGCTTCATGATGTCACTGCTGGCTACGTATTCTTCTAACGTCACTTGGGTTATTCACGAGGCCGACGAGAAACGACAGGCCGAGTTGCTGACGTCATTTTTTTGAGTCACGTGACCCCATTGAGTCCGAGCGAATTTCATTGCCTTGAAGCTTCAGACTCGTCACAGATAACACACTGTCTTTTTGATTAAGCTAATTAAAAATATGAAACTTAGACTAAAATAGTTTTCAATTGATTTTCATAAATTTTACTTATCTATTAAGTACACTCATGGACAAAAAAATTAGCGCACCAAGAAGGAGTCGTCAAAATGAAACGAAAATTTACATACGTAATGACTACTTTGATATAAGTAAATGATTAGAAAATCAAAGAAAAAGGATAATTTATTTCAGAGAAAAAGGCAAAAGAACGATGGAGTTAATACTCCGTTGGACATCCTCTAGCGCGAATACACGATGCGATACGATCGGGCATTGAGTCATACAAGTTCTGTATGATGTCTTGAGACATTTCGTTCCATATTTGCTGTAACCTTGCCTCTAGTTCGTTCAAACTCGTGGGATGCCCAACTCGTCGTCCCAAATGATCCCAGATATGCTCGATTGGAGACAAATCTGGGGATCGGGCAGGCCAAGGAAGGGTAGTAACAGTGCGGAGACAATCTTGTGGCACCCTTGCCGTATGAGGCCGAGCATTGTCTTGTTGAAAAATGGCTCCTGGGAGCCGTTGCATGAGTGGCAACACATGTGGTTGCCGGATTTCATGAACATACCGCTGGGCTGTCATGGTGCCACGGAACAATACTAGGGGTGACCGTGTATTGTAGGCAATGGCACCCCATACCATTACACCAGCTGTGGGAGCGTTGTGTCGCTGTACAGCAAAGGCAGGATTGAAGCGTTCACCACGGGCTCTCCGCACACGAACACGATTCTCATCACTGCCGAGATTGAATCTGGATTCGTCGCTTAAGACGACCTGGTTCCATTCCGCTGCAGTCCAGTTTCCTCGTGCGCGGCAAAACTCCAAACGGAGGCGTCGATGGGTGGGCGTCAAGGGCAGCACACGTAATGGGCGCCGCGATACCAAATGTCCTTCAGCCAGGCGCCTTCGTATGGTTCGAGAAGACACAGCGGCCCCTAGTGAAGGTGCTACCTGTGCCTGGATGGCGGCCGATGAAGCAGTTGGCTGTACGCGTGCATTTCTGACTATGTGGCGGTCTTCTCGACGACTGGTCTGTCAAGGGCGTCCTGAGCCTGGTCTTCGTGTACATGACATCTCTCGGGTCCACTGGTCCCAAAACCTCCTCACAACACAATCAGAGCGGCCTAATTGACGAGCTACTCGCCTAGCTGACCACCCAGCTTCCATCATCCCGACGATTCTCCCTCTCTCAAACTGCGACAACTGCGTATACTGTCTTCGAACATGGCGTAATGGCATGTCTACCTCATCTCTTCCTTTGTAAATGATTCAGCACACTCAAACAAGCTTTGGTTACCTGTTTTATACTCCACAGAGTACGATGTTCAACGCCCTCTATCGGCTATACGTAATGCGCAATCACGCTACATTTCTAATCATTTGCATATCTCCCCGACATGTACCTTCATTACAAGTTTCGTTACGATCCCGCAATTATTTCTTGGTGCGCTAATTTTTTTGTCCATGAGTATATTTACAGTTAATACTTATTATTATTTTAATTTAATAAAACTTGAAAAGGCCAAACGATTCGTTTTATTTTAGTAATTACTTAGTTATTTTTTTAAAATAAATTTTATAAACATAAAATTTATTATTTTAAAAAAAAAAATATTTTAAAGATATTTATATTATTAAAATATAGAAAAGATAACTTACTGCTAAATTCATCCTGCTCATATTCACTAACAAATTATTACACACAGATGCAACTTAGGTATATATTCATGTAATATATGTTGAGAATGTTTTCGTGGAACATAACTTTACCATTAACCGAGATTTTTTACCGAAATATAAATATTTGGATACAATATTCAATGAATAAAATAAATAAAATATTTAATGTATAATTTGTAAACGTCTGCTCAAGATGTTTTTTGAATTTCCAGCTCTGAGAATTTTCAAACTGTAAGTTTTCAATTTACACTCAATAACCAAAAGTCATGGCACACCCCTCGAATCAGGTTCCCTGTCCGTAATGAGACAGATCCCGCTGCTTCTGTTCTCGGAATGCAGGTGCACAGGACTCCTTGATATCACACAGTCATTGTAAGCAAAACTAGTTGCAGAAATGGCAGCACGCCGAGAGCTATCCGCATTTGAACAGGGGGTCATTGTTGGTGCCAGATGGTTGGGTGCCTTAATATCAGATAAAGCCAACACCCTGCAATTTTCCTGCACAACCGTTGTGAGGGTCTATCGAGAGTACATCCAACAGCGGACGTGCCGCCCACGCTTGGTTGATGCCAGAGGTGATCGCTGGGTCACCCAGCTTGCAAGTGTTGACCGAAGGGCGACAGCGGGACAAATCACCATGTGATACAACCAAGGACGTCTCCCACAACTGTGTCCATGACGAGAATTCGGCGAACCTTGAGCGTTGCAGGCTTTAAGAGCAGGAGGCCACGACGGGTGCCACTCTTGACAGCTGCACATCGTCGGCAACGCCGAGTCTGGGCCAACCAACATTGACATTAGACCGCTGAGGATCGGCGAAGGTTGCCTGGTCCGACGAGTCGCGGTTTCAGCTGTATCGGGCCGATGGTCGTGACCGTGTCTGGCGCAGGCCACACGAAGCAATGGACCCCGCTGGTCAGGTGGGGACCACTCAGTCAGGTGGAGTCTCCGTACTGGTCTGGGGTGTTTTCTCGTGGCATGCAGTGGGTCCATAGGTGCATCTGACATCCACTCTGCGTGCTACTTCCTTCGTCGATCTGCTCGGGGACAAACTGCACCACTTCATGAACTGTTTTTACCCCGCAGGCGACGGCACCTTTCAGCAAGATAATGCGTCTCCACATTCGGCCTTGTGACACGGCAGTGGCTGGAGGAACACGCTACTGATTTCCCGACAATGATTTGGCCTCCATGTTCCCCAGATTGCAATCCCATTGAACATTTGTGGAAGGTCATTAAACGATCTTTCAGGTCGTCACCAACACAGCTAGTAAATGCAGCATCGTTTTGGAGTGCAGTGGAGGCGGCATGGCTTGCAGTGGCTGTCGATGTGTTCCGTTATTGGTAGACTCTCTTTCACGACGGGTCGCCGCCATTATCCGGGCCAGAGGGAGCCCAACATGTTATTAGGCAGGTGTGCCATGACTTTTGGTGATTGAGTGTATTTAGAACTTCAACTTGAAGGGCTAAATGAATTATTTTTCGCTATTATATTAACGATGTCGATTTAAAATGGAAATCACAGGTTTAAACTTACGTCACCCACCTAATTAATATTAAAAGTTTAAAAAATACTTACGATAGAACAGACAGTTTCGACTAGCAGACTGCTTAGTCATCATCACTTGAAGTCATCATAGCTTCAAAACAATTTGGAGAGTCCGGATATATAAATAGGAAACAAACAAGAAAGATCAAGTTATTGGTCTAAGCTTTGATCAATTGTGTTGTGAAAATTTGGGATGAAAGATATCACAAAAATCGTGTGGTGATCAGGGGAAAGAGTAATGTGAACAAAAGTCATAAATTAATATCTGATTTTGTTATTTTTTTGTTTTCTCTTTTTTAATGATTGTGATTGATTCGAATTAATATTTCATAAATATTTTGGATATCTGGTTATTGTAAGAATGGGAGAGATGTATTCTATAACTTTCTACGCACTTTATTTTAAAGTCTCTTTTACATATTTTAAGATTTTTAGTTTCGTTGAAGATAGGGTATTGGGCGTGATTAATAGTATTTGATAAATTAAAAAGACATCAGCATTGAAATTCTTGCACACATCCTTTAATCTATTAGTTATCATAAATAGCAGAAATACATACGATTAAGAAAAACAAACTCCTACTACTCCAATGATAATCTTAAAATAAATAATTTTGAGAGAAAGCAGAAATGAATTTATTTAATTTAAGATTATCATTGGAGTAGTAGGAGTTTGTTTTTCTTCATCGCATTTATAATCTTGCACGCATACTTAGGTTGGTAATGTCATTTCTTTCACGGCTGACTGCTTTCTCTATGTAGAAACACTTGTTTTCTTTACATGTTGCTATATAAAAAGTTAAAAGTTATAGGGAGCGATCAGGCCCAGAGGACCACGCAATGCCACAACCATCCTGGGCAGGCCGGTGAGGCCACTGGAGGGTGAGCTCAAATGATCGTAACCAATGGGACAAAGATGAGGTCGGGAGGTCGGCCCGACGCTTGCCCGCCTTTAACTCTTGGGAAAGAAACCCGGTACCCATTCTACAAAGGGCTGGGTAGACCCTAGGACCCGTTTAGAGGAGAATGAGCGTGGAAATATTCGAACCCGCCACCTCCAATCAGCAGCCAAGCGCCCATACCCCCTCGGCTACCGGGCCCACACATGTTGCTACATAAATGTTTTATTTTTATTCAGAAATGTGTTTTGTATTGTATTTTATAATTACAAAAGTTAATCTTGTTAGGGTTTTGGAAACTGTTGATATATCTGATTTTTAAAAATGAATTTTTATTAGGGTAACTGATGGTAATAACGCCACGCAGATTATAACGCCATCTATTGCTTAGTTTGTTCAATATCCGGGAGTCAGGAGCACTTGTCAGTGGTTTTGTTGTCAACTATCGTCAAGACCAGTTCCCTAGTGAAATGTTCAAGTTGAGACTTGAAGAAGTGAATTGCGAACGTGAATCAACTGCTGCTGGATCCATCGGAATATTCATTGCTAGTCAAAGAAAGCATACATAACTTTTAAATTATAAAATATTGACTGAAATCGCTTTGACTGTTATTATTACCTTGAATTTTACAATCTTTCTGCGTAATCACATATTCAATATTTACGCGCCGTTTGTAGAAATTTGTGAGGAAAAATCAAGATGGCGGTTGCAGGAAATGACGCCATGACTACTGCAGGTATTACCGCCATTCCATTTGCATCCAACGACGTTCACTAATGTTACGAATTGTTAGAAAATCAGTAAAAAGAAAATCATTCAACGTCAAAGCAACTGTTCTAAATAGAAAGCTATTCAATCACGATGCACCATCAACATCAAATGCCGTCCAACGAAATAAAAGATCATTAGAATGAAAAAGATCTCTACTGTGTGACTGCAGCGGTTATTATTACGACAAACGGTCTTCAAGAAACAGGATAGAGTGAATGGAAGGCAAAACTTGGTTCCACGAAAAGTGTGATAACTGTAGTGTACAAAAAACTGGACTGTGTTCATTGTGTTTAGAAGAATGTCCACTTTTGTAAGACCATAACCTTGAATAAAATGTGTAATGCCACTGAAATTTATGAATATATTTGTATGTTTAGTTTGTAAATTTTTATTGTCCAATCAAATCTTATGTCTGTCAGGCTCTTGTTTTATGTAAAGAATAGAAAATTATTTTAGGCAAAAAAATAAAAAAAAAAGTAGAGAACATTTCATTTGAATAAACTGTATTTTTTTACTTTTTTAACTATAAAAAATAAAAATATGTCATAGATATACGATTCACACGCTGGTTCTAAAAGCAGTCGTGGATTGAGAAAAATAAAAATAAAAAAATAAAAAAATAATAAATTTTAGTTTTATTTTACTTGATGTATTTTTTTTTTTTTTAATAAATAAAAAGTTTTCCGTTATATACGCGAAGCTTCCGGAGCGAAGCGACATGTAGTCGACTAGTAAATGTTAAAAACATGAATAAAATTTAAAAGATACTTATGGCAGGACAGGCAGTTTCGACTAGCAAAGTCAAGTCATCATCGGTCGAATAGAAATTGAAGAGTCGGGATATATAAATAAGAAACAAAGGAGAAAATGGTCAGGTTATTGGTCTACGCTTTGATCAATTGTGTTGTCAAACGCTGGGAAGAAAGTAAACACAAAAATCGTGTGGTGATAAGGGAAAGAGTAATGTAAACAAAAGTCATAAATTAACAAATGATTTTGTTATTTTTCTGTTTTCTCTTTTCAAAGGATTATGATTGAGTCGAAATAATGTTGATATTGGATATCTGATTATTGTAAGAATGGGGGAGATGTATCCAATAACTTTCTATGCATTTTCTTTTCAAATCTTTTTTGCATATTTTAAGAATTTTACTTTCTTGAAGATAGGGTGTTGGGCATTATTAATACTATGTGATAAATCAGCATTAAAATTCTTGCATTAAATTAAAGAGAATCAGCATTAAAATTCTTGCCCGCGCATTTATGTTGGAAACGTGATTTCTTTCATGCTTGACTGATTTCTCTATATAGAAACACTTGTTTTCTTTAGATCTAACTACTTGAATAATATCTTTTTATTCAGAAATGTGTTTTATCTTGTTTATTATAATTATTAAAGTTAATCTGTTCAAGGTTTTGGTATGCAATTGATATATCTTTCTTTTTAAAAATGAAATTTCTTTATTATTTAAACCTTTTATGTAAGGAAACTTAGCAGTTGCTGGGTTTATTTATCTTCGTCATTGTTATTTATTTAATTATTCATAAAGCAAATTTAACGTAAAGTTAATTCCCATGCGAAATAGAAAGCAAAGATCGGGACATAAATAAGCTTTCACGTCTATAGCTTAGACCTTATATTTATATTACAACTATCTATATATAAATGCTAAAACCCTTACTGATTCATAACTAATTTCGCTCTTTATCATAGAGCAATGAAAGTAAAATTTTGCAGAACATTTCCTTAGCTACTATCGGGACTTTGATTAACCACCCAAAGGGGTATAAACAGGGGGGGGGGCTTTCTTGAAAGATATCCATATCTCTTAACCACCTACTCTCAGGATCCTGGACCTACGGGACTAGTTAAGTTGAGATGATCATTCCGACGCTCATCCGTGTTAAGCCCTCAAATAAGGAGCCCGGCACCCATTTGAGAGAGGGCTGGGTGAACCCTATTATCCGTCTAGGGATAAAATATAGATGGTATCATGATAGCGATGGTAGTCTTTGGAATATTGAATAACGGAAACCAAATTGCGAGAGTTCTCTTACAGGGGGTAAGGATTTTAAGCCATCTGCAATCCTCTTTTGCTGTGATTTCTGATTTCTTATCTACACTTACTGCCTTATCTTTTTGCCATTCAGATCAATTTGATACCTTAGTCGAACAAATCTTCTCGCTATTTTGGCTTCCTGGGTGAATGGAGCGCTCCTTTTTTCGGGAAAAGCACATTTGGAGCATACCTGAAAATGAACGTGCTGATAGCTTAGCTAAGGCTTCTGCCCTTTCTGATGTTGACTTAGTTATTCGCACTCCTGGATCTCTCACAATTTAAACGCCAGTACTGTCATGATACTTGGCAGTATGAATGGACACTCTACGAAAGATGTAGCTCTCCATTATATTATAAGGTCAATAACGATCATCTTTTAGTAATTTTTAAAGCAATCAAATTTTATCTGATCACGGGGATTTAAATGCCTAGCTTCATCGACTAACTTGTTTAATTATTGTCTTTGTGAGAAGTGTTCTCTATATGTTAGAGGAGATGCATATTAGGTTTTTTTCCAATATAATTTTATGGAAAAGAGTGCGTATAAATTCGATGAAAATTAGCTCCGACTTTTGTTATACTTTAATTTATTAATAAATGGAGAGAGAAATTCGCCAACCGGACAATAAATTTTACTTTGAAAGAATTATTTATCATTTAATTTATAATTGAGATTATTTGGCTCCTTTTTTAGTCCAGGCTCGCACTATTCTTAATCATGTCTTGGCCAAACAAGGCCTTCATTCTTCCTGTTGGGACCCTAGTCTTTTAAAAGGTTACAAACTGTTTAAAAAGGTTGAAAACTGTTGCAATGACGATGACAGTCATGTTTTTTCTTTGTCTATCATTTTTACATGTTGGTCAAGTGGTATCACAGTATCGTGGTCGTGACCGCCATGGGTGAGAGTGAAGGCATGATTTTCTTAATTTTTTTGTCCCGTTGTAGTTTTTTTTGTTTTGTTTTTTTAAATGCACTGGAACCATTCTGCCTTTCGGGGATGGGTAGAATGCAGCTGGTGGATCACACTCTATCGTCCTGCGACTGATAAGGTCTATGACGGCCTCTCCGAGGGATATGGTCCTGCCGTCTGCATACCTCAGCTATTTGGCAGCGATGATCGGGATGTCTTGCATGTCTGTTTTTTTTTTTTTTTTGCTTTTTTTTGTGTGTGTTGTCTTTTATTGGTTTGTTTATTTGTAATAAGGCGTTCCATTCCCTTCATAGGACTCTTTTCTTTTTAAAAAAGTTAGAGCACGCTGAAATCTGTAGCAACTAAGAGCAAATTTATCTAATAACTGTGTTGCCTTTCTCCTTGGTAGTATAAATTCTTGACACATTGGAGGTCGGCTAATATCGACACGTTTTCTTCTATCCCCAGCAGTTGTCATCACGAGGAAACCTCATTTTTCTTTTGGGTTAGCTTGTTGATAGCTCACGACCTGAAACTCTGTCCATGGGTGACTGGGTGTCAACTAAAGTCTGTTCATCCTGGAAAGAAGAGAAAAGTGCAACCTATTCATGGTAAATATAACAGAGAAGGAGGCGGTGTATATACAGTTATTCCACAAGATTCCCTTTCCTCTCATGTTAGTTTCAGCGCTTCACGTTTATCTGAACTATTGACTTTTGAAGACTGTGCTACAGATGAAAAAATCTTGGAAATGTTCAGTGACTTTGTACCCTTTTCTAATACTTTCAAAACTTTGAATGCTCCCTCTACTGTCTGAGGTTGATTATCAGCCAATAATAGAGATACGTCACTATGGAAGATTTACTAGTTAATCACAATCTTTTGTATCTCCATATCGTTTTTTTTCTTGTTGATTTCCTTTTCTGTCGTTCATTGGCACTTGGATCTACTACCAAGTTCCCCCAATCTCAAGTTATTGTTTTTTTTAAAAATTCCAGCATTTTACTTTGCAATTGATTGATCTAATTTTACACATTGATAATTAGATAACAGTAATCGCGGCACTCCTTTATACGTTCTTACGAAGTCCTTACCAAGTTATTTCATCAAAACATGTTTGAGAAATGATTCAAAAAATCCACGATCGTTATTTTAACAACAACTTACCATTCTTAAGGAAAATTCACTAAAAATAACCTAATATCGATGATCAAGTTGATACATTTGATAAAACTATAACATAAAATCTTTTTCACCAGGATTTCAGCTGATGAAGCAACATATTGAATCTACTCCTTTACATAACAGATGTATATCTAGTATTCACTTTTCATTGGATGAATTATTGTTTGCTTTGAACAGCTAAATGTTGAACATATGTTGAATAACCGCCTCTTCTAGTATCTGAAGCATAACAGTGTCCTTACACCTACACTATGGCTTTCATCAATATAGACCCATCGTTTGATTTTCTTATACCTCTGGAGGATACAATTCTTACAGCTTTCGTCAACAGTGATCTTCGATCTAAAGAAAGATTATGATAGAACCTGGAAGCAACATAATTACGGCCTTCATGATACAAGTTACATTCATATCTATTTAGAATTTCCTGGTAGACTTCGCAAGTTCGGTTTGTTTCTGTTCTCTCCTCCTCAAGAATTAGGAGTTTCTCAATGCTTTGTTCTAGGCAAGATGTCAGAACCTTGCAGGTCTACATAAATAAATTCTGCAGATGTGAAACTGGATGAAAATATCTCTCTCTCTTTTCATTCTCTGCACCGTCAGCATTCGGCATGCCACTAGATTTCACAACGTTTTGTACAGATAAGTCTAAAAGCTAGTCTTATGTTGCAGTAGTCTTTTCCGCTGAGAACTTCAATCATGTCATTTATATTCTTTTTGGAGTTTCACTCTTTACTACAGAACTATGCCGTATTCTTATGATTTTAAAAAGTAGTTCTTGAAAATTTTCATCTACTGTGAGTGTTGTAAATGAGTCTCATTCTGAAAGTTCACCTAATTCATCCACATTTATGCTTATTCATTCATTTTAGATTTATAACATTGTTTGAACATAATACCGGTCAAGTCGGAATTGCTGGCACTGGAACTGCAGCAAGTCACTTTTTCTCCTGCTTAAGTTCTATACTTATTCATTCAAGGTTAAGAACTACCTGGCAACAACGTTGGAACCGATTTATAATAACAATTTATAAGTAGTTAGTCCTATTTATCCTTTCCTGAAAAAAAAAAATAGAATGTTTAATGCTTGACTTGAAGGTGCCTTTTTTTCGACGTCTGGAATGGGACCTAACAGACTAACTCATCAATACTTACTTCTTAAATGTTAGCCTTCGATAGGTCTTATATATTATTGTTTTAACCATATAAAAACGATATGTTTCCAAACTAATATAGAACATATGTTCATATATCGATAAACTCTACATTTGCATGATTTACCAAAAATCCACAAGGATGGTGTATGATTAAGACCAACTGTAGATTAGAGCTACTCATATTGCTATTAATTATCCAAATTTGTAATCATTCATCATATTTCATTTGGATTCGATTTTTTTTATCAACATCTCTATCATTGTCTATATTCTCTTTTTATATTTAAGATATCATTTTAGTGATATTAATCAATTTGCTTTTCAATGATATCAATATATTATCATCTGCTTTAAAATTTATTTTTCTATTTGGGGTTGCCACCTTTTTATAATTTTTAGATTTTTACTGGTGAATTTAGTCCTTTTATTCTTATTCTTTATTATCTTGTTTTAACAGCCCTTCATTCGAAAAAAAATTATATAGGAATGTTTTCATGTAGAAGCAATCCTTGATTGCTGTTTTATGCATTTTGTCCTATTATAATTGAATTTTAACTTGTACTTTTTTGATTATAAAAAATTTTGCTGTTTTCACAGGCGCAGATTTGCTTTTACGCCTTCAAAACTTTATTTTTACAAAATTCTTTATTTGTTGAAAGGTCGAATCCGAAAACAGTTTTCTTATATAAATAGAAAGCGTAACATCCACCATAAAAGTTTTGAAAAAAAAATAATAATTCTGATAGTGCACATAAATAAACAAAAGTTTATTTCTCGCACTCTGATCTACCTGTCGTGAATCTCAGACAGTTCTTTCAGCCTTATTAGGCTTCTTCAGTCAGATTTACCCTTGAAGATAGCTAAAAGTGCGAGAACAAAGAAGACGTATCCATTTCGGTTCCTCGAAATCCCCCTCCCCAAACAAAATGAAGGATCAACAATAATTCACTGTGCTCCGCACAGCCTCAAATTTGTCCCGGCAATCGCCCGGCTCAAGAGAATTTAAGAAAGGATACAGAACCAAAAAATATAATTTATGTAAAACCATAGTTTATTAGAATGTTGTAGCAGTGTTATTCTTTGTTTTGTCGTTCTGGAGAGGTTTTAAAAAAGGATGTAAAGGAGTGTAGAAAGGATTTTCTTTTTCTTTTTTCTCCTGAGCGGATTCAGTCTTTTCACTTTTGCAAGCGGCGAGCCATCTTGTAGCTGTCATGCAAGATAGGTGTTTTAATTTCTAAGTTCAGATATATTCTGGAATAAAATGTTTTTCAAGGAAAGTAATTGAGTTCATTTGTTTTGGAAAAGTTTTCCAACGAATTGAGTTTTGTTTTAATGTTTAATTTAAATACCGTTATTGTTAATCTAGTTAGTTACAGTCAGGAACTGTTTTGATGATGTGTTTTAACGCTTGGTCTAATGATTTTTTTCTAATGCCTCGATATTGACAACAACGTATTCAATAGGCAGTGTCAGGATTTCTGCCTCCTTCCTAAGTAAACGACTCATCGGGAAAGAAATTTCCGGGTATTTACCAGTGCAGTCCTAAACTCGTAATTTAAAGGGATCCGTGATTTGGAAAAATTGTCGAGAAACACCAACAAATAATAAAGCGTTGGTGGATGAATAAGCCATTCACTAAAAGGAACTAATAAGCACCATTGATTGGAGTCAAAGCGGAAACCAATGGGTACGTTCGATCGTACAACAATGAACGTAAACGGAAACGGAAGATCTTTGTTCTTCTCGTCACATAGTCAAAAAGTTACGTTTATATATCTTTATATCTTTTAAATTTATATCTTTTTCTTTTAGTTTGTTTTTCTTTAAAGTTTTTGTTATAAATTTAGGTTGACTTATTTTATATTCGTTTCTGAGCTTAATACCCGAGTAAAGTTAAGGTTAGTCCTAAATTCTCATTTTATATATTCAGTCAAAATTTTGTTGTTATTTTAATTACCCAGTTAAAATTTTGTTAGTATTTATTTTAATTTATCAATATTTTCCTTTAAAATATTCTATTGCGCTTCCATTCTTATTTAATTTTTTAAAAAAAAACTCTAATTGTTCATTAAGGAAAATAGTTTTGTATCGTCAAATCAGTTCTAAATTAATTGATGAATTTTACGTGCATATTTAAGAAGAATAATTGTGTGACCAACTGCACAATAAATTTAATTTAAAAAAATTACTTATTAAAAATAATGATAGTTTCGAGGACCTGTACTGACTACACTGCAAAGACGTAATTTAAATAAGTATATTTGTTTTGTAATAAATTTAAAATTAGGAATTCCTCTGAAACTGAAATCTGTTGGGAAACATAGAATTGAATGAACATGAGAAAGTGGAATGATGAATAAAACATTACATGAATCTCACACTGTTAGTTTCCTACAATCAAACTGAATATCACTGGAAAATAAATGTTAAAAATCATTTGAAGTAAGTTACTGTTGTTAATTTATAAATTAATATCTTAGTTCTTCAATAACTTCAATGTATAAAAATTGTTAACACAAAATACAGATGCATTTCCTTTACTCGATGTTTCATATATCTTAACTATTTATTAGTTAAGTTTTTAAAATTTGCCTATTTTGCAGATTTATTTTATCTCTCTATCTCTCTCTCTGTATATATATATAAAAGAAAAGTTGACTTTTTTCTGGCCCTCTCTCCTCCGAAACCAGAAGACATAGAAATACAAATCAGGTGACAAATGTTCCTCCCGAGACATCCAGGATCTCCGAGATATTTCCAAGAAGATGCTCACATTTGAACATGACTAGATATCTCCGAGACGCGCTAGCGGGTTGCAAGAAAGCGATCGCGTTTGCGGTTGGTTAGAAAACTACCTGATAATCCAAAATCACGTGATCCCAGGTTTGATAGCAATCATTAAAAAAAAGAGAAATTTTAGCACCACTGAAATGTTCTGTAGGTAATGGAAGAAAGAGGGGGTTGCCTCAGTTAACTCCTCCTTTGCTCCTACATGTTCATGGTTTGTTATAAAATTAAACATTCTCTCTGATATAAAAAAAGCACTTTAGTTCTTGGAAGTTCCATATGTATCAGAAGAACTACAGCACAATCAAATCCAATTCCCACTTATTCAACGTTATCTATTTCCCCAATTCTGATTAAAGTTGAACCATGGCTTTTCTAATGGAATGATTATATAGGAAATTACCTTTATGATTAAAGGTATGACCATTGTATCTAAACGAGACCTATATCTGAAATTGCTGTATTGATTAGAAAATAAGATGTGCTAACAAATAATAAGATAAGTCATTCTAATTAATAAGAGCTAATTATATGGAACAATTCAGATTGTCAGCAGTGCAATGAAATAAATAGAAACCAAGCATCAACAAGAGAAAGTTTCTTAGAAATTAGCATTTACTGGCGTCTACATTTTTTTAGCTACCTATTTGTGATAGCGACCAAAATCGGTAGCTATTGCGTTTCTCTTGTCCGTCCGTCCTTGTCTGTCCACCCTTAATAACTCCCGAACGGAAGGTCGGAATTATACATTATCTTTTTTGAAATACATTATTGAAATATCTGCTTTAAATTATTATTGCTTTTATTACAGGTATTTACTGCAAATAAACAAACTGCCTTAATGCGCTTAGAGATAAATAAATTCGATAGCATTTCTTTATCTTTTTAATTAGCAAATAAGGATTAAAATTATAACAAGTGAATATAATTTTGTGCTAAAGCATAAATTTGAGGACGACTCATTATAATAAAAAAATTTAAAAATAAAATGAAAAAAAAAAGAAAGTACAACAACCTAAGGAAAAATTAAATAAAAGTTTGGAAAAAAAATAAATTGAGAAAAAAAGATTATGGACCCCCACCGCAAAATAATATTATATATACGGATTTGAAATGTCAATCTTCATTACCAGTATATGAGTCCGAAACCCTAACCATTAAGCTATAGCCGATAACAGAAATGAAATGGCTGCATTTCTAATGTTTAGGCTAAGGATGATGAAATCCATCGAAAACAATCCCAAATATCTCCAAAATGGGGAGGGGGTAGCACGTTGACTCTTAAAATAACTTATTCCTATGTCGTTTGGGCCTCTGAACACCATGGTGAAATCCGTTTGTCGATCCGAGATATTCAAATTCGACAAACGCATTTCATCATCGCATTCAGTGATCAAAAAACTGAGACAATGGGGTATTTTCACGGGGAAACGCCCCCCCCCCCCACATGTTCGAGATATTTGGCATTGTTTTCGTTTGATTTTCTCTATTAGTTTAAAAATAAGAAATTCAGCCATTTCATTTCAGTTGTCAGCTGTAGTTTGATGCTTAAGGTTTCGGACTCATATATTGAAAATTGACGGTTCAAATCAGTAAATACATATTTTTTTGTTTTGGGTGGGGACTCTCATAATCTTTTTTTCTCAATGTTCGCGTGGTTTTTGTTTTTTTTCCCAAACTTTTATTTAATTTTCCTTATATTACTGTACTTTCTTTTTTTTATTAATATTTTTAACTTTTTTAATTATTATGGGCAGACCAGAAATTTATGTTTAGCATAGAATTATATTCACTTGCTTTAATTTTAATCCTTATTTGCCAATTAAAAAGGCGAACAAATGCTATCGAATTGATTTATCTGTAAGCACATTAAGACAGTTGTTTATTTGCAATAGATCTTTATAATAAAAACAATAATAATTAATAGCAGATATTTCCATAATGTATTTTAAAAAGATGATGTATAATTTTTCTATAAATACATTCGTTGCAGTTGATTTAAATACTTAACTTATTATTTATAATCAAATAAATATTATACAAATGACAAAATAAATTCAGTTTTATTTACAGAGCGATGTTCATATAGGAGACTTACATCGTTCGCATCGAGAAATTCATGATTGGTGCTTTGAAGCTGTCATTTGATTTTCCGTCATTGATTGGTCTATTTTTATAATAATGCCTCGTTCGATTCTGCATGGGGAGCACAAACTTCTTCTTTAGCATTTATTTATTTATTTATTTATTTATTTATTTATTTATTTATTTTATTCAATTTTCTTTCATTTTTTTTTCTTTTTTCTTCATGATTATGTTAGGAATATTCGGTTGAAAACTAATATAGAATTAGAAATAATTAATTATTATTCTCCTTAATTTCTGGGTCCCTCTGGAGTGCTCAGTATTTGTAATGTTTATTCCTTTTCTATGCTGGGATAATATTATTTAGCAATTGAATGATAGGCATATCTATACAACAGTCTACATTTTGAAAGGTACCTTTCTATTCGCTCTCAATAGAAGCCCTGGGGGATTGTGCGATCGCTACTGGGATTGCTGCTCGTATCTTTTTTTGTATTGTTTTCTGTATTAACCAAGATTTTAAATAATTGTTTTATAGGTCTTTCAGCAAAGCTGAAAAAACTGTTGTAGCAATGCCTGCAGAAGAAACAATAACAATATTTTTTTTATTAGTCTTACAAACAAAACAACTTAACAAAATCTTTTGTTAGGTGATGTCGAAGTTATGCTCAATGTGGATTCAAAACATTATAATTTTCACTAATGTAAAATAAAATAAAAATTTATATAGGGTAGATCTGCGTATTAAGGACCCCCTAAGCAAGAATGCTCATAAACCTTAAATTATTAACATAAAATGATTTAATTTGTTGACTGCTCATAACAATTGTATAGCTACATGGTTCAAACGTGGTAAAATACTCTTGTAACTATTAATAATTGCAGGAAATAATTTTTTTATTTTCGTGTCGATGGTCCATATTACGTTCGTGTAATATGGAGCGAGTAAACGAAAAACAAAACATAACAAGAAATTAATTAAAATAATTTTTACATTCAAGCTTTCATTATAATGCACTAAACAATAGTCGTACTGTAGGCTTGTGAAGTTTCACGATTTTATTTGGATTGGTTTATGAGATATGCTGATTTTAAAATTTGCCCCTCTTTACCCCACTTATGGATCGAATTTTGAAAAATTTAAATCATAAAAATTGTACGACTTGGATTACATTAAGCAAACCCTAATTTGTGCTTTTCGTTTAATATATTAAATAAAACAAGCTTCAGGCTCGTAATAATATACTTAGAAACCAGTGATCATATTACACAACAGCCCACGGTTCATATTACACGCATGGACGGAGCAACGTTGTTTCCAACAACATATCGCTATGCAAAATGGCGCGCATAAACCACATGTCTGGATTGTGTAGAAAATAAGTACATTCGCTACTATTAACGTTAAAATTATATTAAAATTACTTAACAGCAGAAAGTAATACATTCATTATCTATTACATCCATGATCATATAATTAATACTCGTCCAAATGAAGGCACACATGTAAAAGTCACCTCCTGCTTTTGATAACAATAATATTCACTAAAGGCAATGGGATGGTTCTGCCAACTAGTGGTGTTCAGATAAATTTCAACAAGGTCGGTATTACACGACGGTCCATAATACACGGATCTCCCCTACTTGAAAGCAAAATTCTGCTCATTCTGGAGAAGAACTTTCTTAAAAAAAATTATCACATTGTCTTAAAAACATTTGGCACTTTTCTCAGAAAGACCGTTTTGATGAAATTGAATGTCTTATTTGCCGTTGCTTAACAATAGCCATATTTTATTTTAATTCTTGTGGTGACTCCGGTTCTCAGTTCTGCTGAATTTCCACTGCAGTTCCGCCACGACGATTCTGAGATCTTGTCTCTCCTCTTCTTTGACAGAAGAGCCCGTCTCTTTGTCTTTAATATCAGTGCCTCCCAGGACCACTACTGCCCACAGTTGTATACGGAGGAGACATCTGAAACCATTCTTCCACAATGTCAAGAAATGAAAAAAAGAAATGAAAAATCCACCTTCTCGAAGGCAAATCACAGGTCTCTTTCAAACTGGGTTAACTACCGAGAATGCTGTTCGTTGTACAGTCGTAGGATCCGTTACTAAAGCCTTTCACAGTTACGAAACACTTACGAACAGCTCCAAAGTGTCTAAGGGAAATTCCATTATGCATTCGCCGGAATGCACTGCAGATTCATAACTGCGAGTTGTGATGTTGAAACTGATAAACATGTAAGGTGTATGGCCCAAATATCGCCCAGGTTCCTGATACCGTCCAGTGAGATGTAGGACGGGGTAGTGATGCTATCACGCGGGAACCGATGGAAACAATTTGCCATTTCTTCCATTAGCACGCTGTGTTCGTTTGGTGGTGTTAGTTCAACCCGTTCATTTTTTGTGAATTCTTGAAGTTTTTTTGTTCTGGTAAGTTATGAACCTACTGTTTCCTTTAGTGCTGCAGCTTATGAATTATTCATGCCATCGCAACTATCTAATATCGTGAAATAGTGAAAGGAATAACCTATCTGTTGATAATTTCTGTAACTTGTTAGAGATAGCCGGTTTGTCTGTAGCGTCCGCCAAATTGACAAGCTAGAGAGTGCCCAATATCGCCCACCTCGTTGTTCCATGTATCGCCCACTGTGCAATATTTGGAACTTATATTTATACATTTTATTTTGGTTTATTACAGATGTCTCAACGTAAGACATGGGCCAGAGTCAAGATGACGGAAGCTGTCACAGCTGTAAAAATAAAGAAATGGGCCTTCTGAAAGCTTCCAAAACATTTAATGT
>JAFIDM010127702.1:0-13803 GCA_023159025.1 Thereuonema tuberculata | reverse complement strand
AATATCACCAGTAATAAAATGAAATTTATCCGTAGATGGAGTTTCTAATTTAATTTAATAGTACAAGATAGAATATGAAGTACAATGAATTAGTACTCACGAAACACTAAATAACAAATATACAGCTAATTTTGGCTTACCTAAAAATTTGTATATGATGATTTTCAGCTATATTTCGCCTTCAGGATGTTTCTCTTGGCCCTCTTTAGAGAAATAGTCACTTAAATCACTATTGTAACTACGATAAACACATATCCGTGCATCATTTTGGAGTAGATTCCAACCTTTGAGCCTGGAACTTAAAAGCTCAGCCGACCGTTTAGACAAACTTGAATCCCGTATAACATCATTAAGATCTTCTTGAGATAAAAAGTGAGGTTCTGATGAACTATTTTGCTTCAAACGTAGAGTCACTTCCCTCCTTTCTTTCGTCTTCAGTACGAGCTGGGTCAGAGTCGGAGTTATCACTTAAGGTCATGAAATCTGGACATTTTAGTACAGGATACTCTTCACTATGTGGCACAGGTCTCATTGCAGATGCCAAATTGGGATATGTAACTGTATATTTTGTTTTGGACGCAATTCCTTTAATGTTAGTAAAGCAGAAATAACAGTCAGTTGAATGGTCCTTCTCTTCCCTCCAAAATATAGGGGCTGAAAATGTCATATGATGATTACCATTTTTCCATCCAGTGAGAAGCCTAACACATGATACACAGCATACATTTGGGACCCAGTCTTTATTGAAATAACCAGCTTTACATGCAAAATAAAGCTCATAACATTTTTTCACAAGTGGTGTGAAATTTCTGCTCCGAGACTTGAAAGCCAATTATCCACAGACATAGTAGAAATTGTTTCGTTGATTTAAACACTTTCTTAAAGTATTGAAACTTTTATAAAACTCATAAAACTTACAAATAAAAACACATATACAGCAGAAAACCACTACATGTGTTGCCAGTCTTACTACAATTTCAATACTGGCTACTGGCCATCTGCTTATTAAAACAATGCAATATTTGAACATGTTAGAACATGTTTCAACATGAATAAGACTCCATGATGCCAAATTATTCTGAATAAAAGAATAACTCACTTCTATAATTTACAAGAATTACAATAAAAAAAGAACTAATATACATAAGTATATTAAACAAAAATTACCCTCACCAAAAAACGAAGCCTGATGGAAACATTCTATTTACATATTTGAATGCAGTTACAAAACTACACTAGAATCACTATTTAGATTTCTTGTGAAAAAAATGCGGTTGACCAGAGTTATTTCTTCTTAATCAATCTGCAGAATAAGCTTATTTTGGAATTTAAAAACCTCAAAATCCAGTTAACATTGTTGCAAGAAATAAGGATTCAAAGCTAATTTCCTACAAAGTGGTTTGTCTTTGTTTCTTAACAATTTTTCCAGATCATAACTTACTTGAAGGAATCTACTGGATTACTCTTTCCTTTTGTCCTCCCTCATCTTGCTTTCATCACAGAGTCAAGGAGGTACTCAGAGCTCCAAGTTAAGAAACCTGCTTTTTAACATCTATCAGTGTATAATCATAGTCTGCCACATTCTATTTTTTTATCCTTTGAGACATGAAAGTATTCACATTATTTTCAGAATTAAAGCTCTGATCTATGAATACTGACAAGCCTCTCATAAAGCTGATAATGTATTCATAATAATATCAGATTTCAGTCCATCAGATGGACAAAGCAGATCACATTTTGTCCATCTTTAGACTGCCAATTTGCAGCAACTGTTGTAAGATATTTAAACTCTGAATAAGTTCAATAGCTTATAAACAGCTAAGGAGTTACACCTTTTTCCTTTGTTAATTCATGGGCAAAAACTGTATTTAAGTTTCTGAACTAAATGATGTGACTTGAATGTGAATGAAATGGACAATAGGAACATTTTCACAAACAAATATTATTCAATTTCAACTGGTTTCTCCACCTTTGGTGAAATAGATCTTCAAAGTTATCTACTTTATGGAAGTGCCTTGCAAGCAAATGTCCCAACACTGAAGACCACATTTAGCTAAATAGGAATAATATTACATTAGCATTATCAGATTCATCTGAATATATTTTATCATTGCTATAAGTAACCTCAAACCATATTCTAAAATGTTATTAAGGTTTTCTTTTTCTCTTCTTAAAGTAGGCATTTATTTAAATGCTTCCAGAAAAGCAATGGAAGCAAACTTATTATGAACAGTCTCATTATAATGAAAATGTACTGTTAGCTTTACAGATAATTATTGCTTAAGAGAGTTTCTTATTTTATAGTTTCTATAAAAAGCAATAATTTCTGTAATGCCTCATCTTGATGCATGTTTTAGTAATTCCAATTTTAAGCTTTTGATTATGGCTGTGTATTGAAGTAACTTAAGAAATGTGAAAGAGCAACTATTGAAACAAGTAGTCATAATTATCTTCAGAGTGCAAAAAAAGATAACTTCTTCAATTTAATGTGCACTAACTATTCTTTTCTAAAGTTGGAAGCAAAAATTCTGTTACTTGAGAACACAAAGCACACATAAAAGAAAAACAGTCTGAGTGAAGTATTTTTGAATTAAGACAAATTTCTGTAAATTTTTCAACAACAATAACTCCTCTTCTATTTCTAGATTGAAAATTACAAAATGTGGAAAAAAGAAAATACTAAAGAAAGCAGATCACATCAAGCTGCAGGCAACCACCATTTACTATTATTATCTTCAGTTGTTAGTCTGTGTGGACCAAAGTGCATCTGTGGAACTTTACAGGTCCGTTTTCTATGCCGCTCTAGCGTTGGCATCATGGCAAACCCCTAGAAGAATACACTGAATTACTAGGGAAAGATACTGAGGTGGTGGCCTTCCTCAGCAAACCATTAACAGATGAGTTCAGACTGGAAGAGAAAGATGAAGAAGCAGACAAACTCAGGAAAGGAAATATTTCAAACATCCATTCCGATGCGAGGATTCCAACTCATGTTCTGACACATCTGTCTGATGGCAGACCGATGTCTACATTACCTTCAGTAAGGAATAACTGTAATTCATCCAAACAATAAGTTCCAGCAATGAAAGCGACACCAAAATGTGGAAAATTCCTGCAACATTAGGGATGGTAAACATTTTTCGCTTTGAGAGTACTCTTCAAAAAGTGGGGATCACATTTAATAAATTCCATAATGTGTATTCTACTAACAACTCACCACATTCCTTACCAGAAGATTCCAATTTCTTTAACATCATTTCTAAGTTCTGCATAGCCGTATCAAGAACCTTTACACTAGAAATTTGCTACAAATGTTCAGCAGATACTTGGGTTTCACTGCAAACTTCAGATATTCCTTCACCTTCTTTTGTAACTAACATCAAGTTTTCTGAATAACATTAATACATTTCTTGAGAGAGGTTCCTATTGTGATTAAGGAAAATCAAAGTTTATATTGTGACGGGACAAGGGGTAAAATGCTTATTCAGGTTTCCCCATGTTCTTGCGCCAAAATATGTGATGGTACAGATATTGTGGGGTGGTGGTTTTGGATTATTTCTATAATAACGCTGGGCGCCAACCGTAGCATTCAGCTAGGTAAAACTTCATTTACCCCCTCCACAGTGTCACACCCCAGCAATTAACCCAATCTTCTCGGGGGGGGGGGGGGGGAACCACACCTTGCATCCACGGTTTCAAAAAGAGAGGCTCAACACTTGTTCAACATATGAAATTCAACAATGTTTATTCAAATGGACAAAAATGATAAACTCCGAAATGAAGCTATGGCTTTAACTATTTTAATTGTGCGTACAAAGGTAATTCTCGCACGTAACGCTGAACAGAATAACTTTCCTGTGAATTTCTAATCTTTCTTGGCGAGTTGCATTTTGTAAATTCGAAATTAACTTTAAACTCACATGAGAAGTTATAACTGATAGATAGCTCACTTACTTCTTTTACTCCCATGCGGGTGTACACGCATATCTTGTTTCCTAGGTATTCAATAGAGTTTGCTGAATAAAAATTACAGTGTTGAATTTTCAAAGTTATGATCTAAGCTTTTCCTAACTGGGACAACTTATTATTAACACTTCCTACTCTAAATGTGTGCTGACAAGGGAATGGTTAGGCTTGTCAGTCCGAAACATCCCTTGAAATTTTTATCATTTATTCAGGACCTTAAGTAGTTGACGTATACAAATTTTAGCTGCTTATATGCACTGAAAGAGGGTTAAAAAAAATGCTAAAGTTACAAGAAATATGTCATCACTCTTTGCTTGCCACGCATGACGTCACTATCTCTCGCTGGTTTGCCGGCGCTCAAGGTCACACGGATGGCACGGCAGAGCAAAATACTTACTTTTAAAATTATACTGTTATAATTACGGTTTATAAAATAAAAGCAATAACTGCAAAGTGTGGCTACATTTTAAAATTGTGTGGATGCATTTTAAAAGAATGTAATTCTACATAGAAAAAAAAAAGAAAGAAAAATATTAAATTAAAGAATTGAACAGAATTTTATGTAACGCTAACTGTAAACTATTAGCATATTATAAATAAAATTACCAAACAATGACAATAAAATCGAATAATAACTTAAAGAAATTAAGAAAAATGAAGGAACAGAAAATGTTTTAAAAAAAAATGAAAAATAATTTCGTAAATTTAGAAAACATTTCAAAATCGTAAGATTGTGGAACTAAAAGCTTCTAAACATTGAGTCAAGCAAATATCTAACTTACTACTACTATTAATAATGTAATTATTTGTTAAAATCCACAAAACAAACTTCTTCTAATCATTTATGAAAATAATAAATGATTGTGGATTCTAATATATAATATAAAGAGCAGTGATCTCAGGATTTTAAAATATAATTATTATTTGAAAACTTTTAAAATCAGCAAATGAAAAGTGTGGCATCATTTGTATTTTAAAATAAAGTAATTTGAATTTGAAAAAAAAATAAGCTTACATTTTTGAAAAAAGAATGTCCAATTGTCATTTTATAGCCCATTAACAGTTATTCATAAGTAGAATATGAAAAAAGAAGAATAAAATACAATGTAACGGTCTCGTTACATAATTTACTATTCTTCATAAATAGAATAGAAAATGTTTTTAAATAAAAATGGAAAATATTTCGTAAAATTTAGGAAACATTACTACATGTAATTGTAATAATAATTCGGATATTAGTCCTATGAACAAGTGTAACTCAATGGTTTTATAATCCTAACTACATTTGACATTACACAATAATCAAAAATAGTAGAAATAAAAATCCTGTGGGTTTAGATAATTGTTGGATATTTTTGTAACAGATAAAAAAATATCCAATAATTCCAATTCAAATTCCCTTCTAATCTCCCATGGTTATTTCTCCCCAGACGTTCACCTTCGTTTTACGCCACCAGATATCATGCCAGAAAAATAAATCTAAAAAGACAAATTCTTAAAACTAAAGTACCAACTCATTTCAGAAGAAAGTAAATTCAAGAAAGATTTATTCAAGATTTGTGCAAAGTAATTTTTGGATATTTTTGTAAAAGATACAAACTTAGATATAAATAGATAGTTAAACTTAGTTTTTTTTTAGAATCCACAACACAAACTTCTTCTAATCGTTTATTTTAATCATTATTATTATAATAAATGATTAGAAGTTAAGTCTGTGTGGTGTATTTTAACGAATAATTACATTATTAATTAAAACATTACATTATTAATAGTAGTAGTAAGTTAGATATTTGCTTGACTTCAATGTTTGGAAACATTTTAGTTCCACAATCTTACGATTTTGAAATGTTTTCTAAATTTACGAAATTATTTTCCATTTTTTTTTTAAACATTTTCTATTCCTTTATTTTTGTTAAATTCTTTAAGTTATTATTCGATTTTATTGTCATTATTTTTATTGGTAATTTTATTTATAATATGCCAATAGTTTACAGTTTTCGTTATATAAATTTCTGTTCAATTCTTTAATTTAATATTTTTCTTTCTTTTTTTTTTTCTATGTAGAATTACATTCTTTTAAAATACAAATGTAGCCACACTTTGCAGTTATTGCTTTTATTTTATAAAACGTAATTATAACAGTATAATTTTAAAACTAAGTATTTTGCTCTGCCGTGCCATCTGTGTGACCTTGAGCGCCGGCAAACCAGCGAGAGATAGTGACGTCATGTGTGGCAAGCAAAGAGTGATGACGTGTTTCTTGTAACTTTAGCATTTTTTTTTAACCCCCTTTCAGCGCATATAAGCAGCTAAAATTTGGTATACATCAACTACTTAAGGTCCTGAATAAATGATAAAAATTTCAAGGGATGTTTCGGACTGACAAGCCTAACCATTCCCTTGTGAGTCGTTTTCGACTTCAATCACTTAGTAAAATAATGTAGCTTCCAAGATTTATGGCGTCGGCGCAGAATTGCGGGTAAATTAGCTAAGCTAACTAAAAGACAAGCGAGTGCTAGCGAGAGAGACAGCGCTCGAGACCAAGATACCAAGAGAGAGAGAGAGACCTCCTCCTTGGATGCACGGCGTTCAATCAACTATGAATGAGGCGCCAATGCCACGTCATAGTCCGCCGGCCAATCAGATCGCAGGAATCTGGATCTGTCCAAGTGAGGTAAAGTCCATCACCTGGGGTAGTGAGGTAAATGTCAAACCTCGCTATTGCTTCATGATAAAAACAAGCGAAATTCCAAGTTAAACTAAATTCATTTAAAAGAAAAGTAAAAATCCCTTTTAAACTAAACTATGAATTAAATTTATTAAATCAATTTAAATTCACTAAGCTTAAAAAAAAAACAATTATTTAACTCAAATTAATTCAAGGTTCGCTATTCTAACCTCCCCAACTTAAGAACTTTAAATATTAAATTAAATTAAAAGCTAAAATTAACTTAAACGAATTTTCTTTGCCCTTCGCCTTGAAATAATCATTTCGGAATATTTTCTTAATTTACATTTCTTTTTTCTTTCGGAGCTTTACAAAAATAACAATTAAAAATTCGATATTTCAACAATGGACAGTGTGCATATATGAGTGTTGTCACAATAAATATTTCAAACTTTCTAAGGATTAACTTATTTTGAAGTCATTGCTTCACTTAACGATATAATTTCTTGGCTGATAACCCCATACTGTAGAATTTCCCTGCATAAGCACGCTTATATACTATTTAGGAATACGAAAGATCAGGGTTAGGAGAATAATTTTTTCGTCTCTACCTGATGAGAACAGATAGACTCTTCTTAGCACACAATCATCAAAAACCATCTGAAAACTTGAAAATGAATCAAACTGGGCATCTTCATTGAGGTTATCAATACAACCATCACTATTAAGTATAGCAGACAAAGATAAAACCATGTTGTTCTAGCACTGGAAATGACAGAACCACACCTTATATTAGACAATAAAGTCTTCTTATGAGGAACTCTGCCATTGGGATTGTTTGATGGAGGAGTACTGCCACTGGATACCTTCAGAAGAGAAACAGTGATACCGAGAACATTTGAGAAAGGAATAATGCTATCAGGCAACTTTGATGGAAAAGCACTATCGAGTGGCAGTTTTTATGAAGGAACCATGCCACCAAGGGCCTTCAGGAGGAGGAACAGTACCACTAGGGAACCTTAGAAGAAAGCATTGTCACACGACAGTTTTGACAAAGGAGCTGTGCCTCCTGGCACTTTTGAAGGGAGAACCATATCGCTGGACACTTACGGTCAAATCTATGCAATGAAACAAACAGAAAAGGTCAACACTTATCAGAAGGACCATGACATTGACTACCACCACCATAGGTCCTTGTGTAACATACAAGGGCTGGCATTCGTAGTAGTAGATGAGAAAGTGGATTAATAAGAATTGATATTTGAAACGAATTGAACTCAAGAAAAAAAGAAAGAACGGGATTACTAACCTTTTTTCTTGTAGTTTAAAATTGTGTTTTCGTTAATCAAATTTATCTGTTTTTTTTAGGGAAAACGTATGAGGAAAATAAGCCTTCATGGTGTTTACAATAATAGATATGAGTGCAACGGAGAGGTAGCGCGGACAACAATGAAGTCGAGATGTTAAGCGCAAGCCGTTGGAATCAATTGTTAGTGTTTCTTGGAAGAGAAAAAATTAGTCTTCAAAATGAGCTTCTTGCGGAAGCAGTAAAATATTTTTTTTTCTCTGACATGGGAGAAAGAATTTAAAATATATCTATGGCGAAATAGATATATGTGTGAAAGTCAATGCCAGACAGTGAAATTCCCAGATGAGTTTAATGGAAAACTCAATTTATATTTTTTTTTCGATTCCTGAGAAATCGGAAAAAATCTGTGCAACGAAGAATGGAGAATAAGCCTTATCTACGCACAACGTGAATTGCATTACGACTATTATCGAACAGTTGTTTGCATTTGATGAGCATCGATTTATTTTCTCTTAAGGATATGTTGTAAGTACAAATTATTTACTTATTCTTGAATTTACGCGTGGGAATGTTAAACAGTCGAAGATGACGAAGGATTTTCGCATTGAAGAATCGTTATTCGAAAATGGCGGCGACTCGAATCTACATGACCGATAGGAATTATACGGATTAAGTTTAGGCGAAGAACTCTTTAAATCTAGTCTAATGTTCCAGAGAATTATTTATGCGGGATAAAGAAGTTATTTTCTTTATTTAAATCTATAAAGTGAATTGTGAATATTTTCGCATAAGGTGTTAAGCCTAATTTAGCATAAGGTGTTAAAATCCAGATAATCGTAGAATAGTACTATCAGGATAATCAATCGCTGAATTAGAATTAAAGGCAGATCAACTTTAATCGAATCATAGATGTTACTGATTTGTTAAGAGAACTTTTTTCTTATAAAATAAATGATGTTTTCAAGTGAACTTTGAACATTTAAGAGAATCGATATAGAAGACTAACATCGATTGAATAGTGAATTGATTTAATGATTAAAGTTAATTATTGTGTTACTGCTTAATGTTAATAGAAAGAATCTTAGAAAGATAGCGGAGACTTATTATGTACATTGCCAAAGATAAGTTAAATGCAACTATATACTTTGTCTTTCTCAGATTTCTTGTAGATCTTCCATATGAACTTAAGAAGAGGGAATGAGTTACTATTAATCACATCATCGTATTCTAGGATAGGACTTTTGAGAATCTCGATTATAGCCTGCAAGTATAGTACCTAGAAGATAAATATTCAAGAGAAGTGTTCCCTACAAGTAGACGTTATTGACGGAAGATTTTTTATCTGTAAATTTTATTCTCGAGGAAGAGAATTAATTGTAACCCAACTAGACAACATGTTTCATTAAAAATAGATTTTGTTATGTTTTCTGGAACTTAACTCTGCAAAACTTTTGTAATCAGTTTTAGCTTACACCAAAACCCGATTACAGTAAATATAAATATATACACATTGAAGAATTGCTACTTAACAGTAGATTTAGAATAATAATAATATTATTTCATTCTAGATTAAATTTTATCAACTTCAATTGGTTATGGAAATGCCTTCTGGCTTACGCTTATACTGCGCAAAGAAACCACTGAATTTAACAATTCTGTTCTGAAACACGTTGGGATTACGTATAAAGAATCAACATGTGTAGCAGCTCACTAAGTTTTAGTGGAGAAAACTATCTCCAGTGGAGGTTGGACATCAAGACATCGTTACAACGTGAGGGTTTATGGACGGTGGCAAATACGCCAATGTCAGAAGTAACCGGATTAGAAGAAGGTGATAGGAAGAAGAAAGCACTGGCAAAAGTGGAAAAGGCTTTTGGTATCATTATGAGCTCGATAGACCATAAATTCAGAGGGCTGATATCGGAAACTGAAGACCCACAGCAGCTTCTAGGAGAACTAGAAACTAAATTCAATGTAAAGGACCTCATTAAGATAACTGACCTAAAGAGGGAAATTTACATACACAGTAGGATGTCAAATAGTGACAATATTCCGAAAAGGATTGCTGAATTGAAGCTGATGATTAAGGAAATCGAAAACCGCGGAGGTGGTTTTTCGGATGAAGAATTTTGCTGGATTCTTCTATCAGGACTTCCAAAGGACTATCGTCCTTGTGCGCAGAGTTTGATAGCACAACAAAACCAGAAATACTTCAACTCTGAACTGGTTATTAGTAACATCCTCCAAGAGTATAAAAGAAACCAAAGTTCTGAACTGCGTGAGAAAGATCCATCAAAAGAATGCCATAGTGTTGAACGTAGGCGTGATCCTGGACCCAAAAGGGATAACACTCGTCCGAATGCTAAGAAGGATTCCGACATAAGATGCTTCCGGTGTGGAAAGAATGGACATATTGCCCGCTATTGTCGAGGGAAAATAAAGAACGGCAACAATAGAAAGCCTCCTGACGGAAAAAACAAGACTGAAGATAAATCTTGCTGCGGTGCAGTGACTCTTTTTGGAACACAGGGCGAAGATAAAATTCGAGATACGGCTTGGTTCTTGGATACTGGCAGCAGCAACCATATCTGCAAACAAAAGGGATTGTTCAGTGACTATACCCATTTCAAGATGAACAAAACAATTGTTTGTGCAAACAACACAGTAGCAAAGGCTATCGGATATGGGACTGTTAAACTACGTGGCCAAATAGCTGACGGAAAAGAGAAGATCGTCGAACTGAAAAACACCTATCATGTACCAACCATGAGAGCAAACATAATCTCCGCCGGAGAACTGGCTATTGCAGGATATAAGCAAGAGATTGACCGAGATAAGTACTTGGTGTATAAGGAACCAAAGGATGTATATTTGATTGGAAGAAATGTGAACAATATATATCAATTCACAGATGGAAAAATTTCGAAAGATCCCAAAGTATATATTAATGAGTGCAGTCATGATCAGATAAAACTGTGGCATGATCGACTAGGGCATCTATCTTTAAATAAATTAAAGATCATCGCAAAGGATAAACTGTTGAGAGGGCTGGAGAAGTTATCATGGAATGCAGATACCAAGATCCACTGTGACAGCTGTACCAGAGGGAAGATGACCAACATAGAACATAGAAAGTTGAAAACCATCCGAACAACTCGACCCCTGGAATTGGTACACACTGACGTGTGCGGCCCCATGAACATCACGAATCCAGGAAATTTATCCTACGTGCTTACATTCATAGGTGACTACAGCCGAAGAAGTTTTATATATCTGATCAAATCAAAGGATGAAGTGGCAGAAAGGCTAATCAGTTTCGTACGCTTCGCGGAAAAATCAAGTGGCCAACAAGTAAGATCCATTCTAAGCGACCAAGGGAGTGAATACGTAAATTCATCAGTAAGAGATTTCGCCAGAGAGAAAGGAATAAGGTTGCATTGTTCATCGGCGTATCAACCTCAGCAGAATGGAGTGGCAGAACGGTTTAACCGGTCTCTCCTTGACAAGGCAAGAACATTATTATTGGACTCGAAACTTCCTTTAAGATTCTGGCCATATGCCATATTATGCAGTAATTACCATCTGAACAGAACACCCCACGAGAGTGTAGGAAATGAAATTCCACTCAGGAGGTGGTTCAACCATGGATATGCGCCATCGGCGAAACACCTAAGACGTTGCGGAAGTCTAGCATATGTGAAAGTGCCTAAACACGAGCTGAGAAGTAAGTTCTCTGAGAGGGCAGAGAGAGGTATCCTGCTCGGATATTCTGTATTGATTCGAGGGTATTACATATATTTAATTAGAAACAACAAGGTTGTTGTAACTAGAAATGTGTGTATTAATGAAAATCGCCGAGGAGTCGAATTGTTGAACAGGAAAGAGATTCAGAATGCTGATTATAATGAAATTACCGATTGGAAGAAAAGAGTAGAAGAGACATCATCTGAGGAAGAAATTGAAGATGAAGAAGAGAAATCTATAGATGCAACTGAGGAACGGAATGAGAGCCAGAGACTAGATGACGATAGGGAACTATCAGACAATTCTGAAGTAGACAGGAAAGATGAATCGGAAGATGAATTCATATCTCTGAGAAGTAGAAAAGTACGTAAGAAGCTACCTCAGGCACATCTAATGGAAGGAGCAGAAACACCCAAGAATTATCAAGAGGCGATTAACTGTCGAGAACGAAAACATTGGCTAGAGGCAATAGAAGCCGAATTAAAAAGCATAACTAGTCATCAAACTTGGTTGGAGTCGGAAATACCAGAAGATGTAAATCCTTTTACTACAAAATGGATATTTAAGAAGAAGACAGACACGAAAGGGAACGTCATAAAATACAAGGCAAGGCTGGTCGTGAATGGGTATCTACAACGTCCAGTAATAGATTATGACAGAACTTATTCACCAACGCCAAGCTTGAGCACGATAAGAATGCTATTGGCATTAAGTATCAAAAATCAGAGTGAGGTACATCAGTGCGACGTTAAAAGCGCATACCTGAACGGAGGTATTGATGTGGATATATATCTCGAGCCTCCAGATGGAGTAAAGATTTCCAGTAAAAGGTTCAACGGTTTAAAATTGTTGAAATCGTTGTATGGCTTGAAACAAGCAGGAAGAAATTGGTTTATCACTTTGAAAACGAAGCTATCTGAATCAGGCTACAAAAACTTGAGAAGTGAACCATGTGTGTTCCATAAAACGATACGAGGAGAGAAATACATCCTTCTCATTTATGTGGATGATATCCTGATAATAGGGAGGGAATCATCGAAAATCCAGATTATCAAAGACGAGCTGGACAAGTTATTTGGAATCAAGGATCTAGGTAGAATCAAAGAGTACCTAGGTATGGAATTCGAGCATGATTATCAAAGCAAATGTATGACAATCTCACAAGAAGGGTTTATTCGAGAAATGCTACTAAATCATGGTATGGAGAGATGCAAAAGTGTTGCGACTCCTTATATCGAAGATAAGAATGAAAAGTTTGAAGAAGAGGCTGACTCTAATCTATTAGATAATGCTGGAAGGAAAAACTATAGAAGTATTATAGGTAGTTTGACTTACCTATGTCGAGCAACGAGACCAGACATCAGCTACGGCGTAAACCGATGCGCTGAGAAGAATCAAAATCCGTCTATGGGTGACATGAAGAAAGTAAAGAGAATTCTAAGATACCTCAACGAAACGAAATCGCTGAAGCTAATCTACAAAAACGACGAGAGAAACATCACAGGATACAGTGATGCAAGTTTCGGTGACAGACGAGGAGGTAAATCTACCTCTGGATTTGCTTTATTTCTGGGAAATTGCCTGATCTCATGGGCAAGTAAGAAACAAACATTGGTGTCCCATTCGACTCAGCAAAGCGAATTGGTAGCTTGCTGTGACTGTGCAAAGAACATTATGAGTTGTAAAAACATACTCGAAGAATTAGGCTTCGTGGATATATCGGGAAGTTATACTGTGTTGTTTTGTGACAACGTACCCACCATAAGGATGATTAAGGACATATACAATGAAACGAAGAGCAAACACATCCAGATAAAGTATCATGCGATAAAGGACTATGTTGAAAACAAAGATATGGATGTAGAATACATCTCGACGGATAAAAACGTGGCTGATGGATTTACAAAAGGTCTGACAGCAGAGAAGCAGAGGAAATTCTGCGAGTTACTCAACCTAAATGATTGAATGAGCTAATGTAATATTTTGATAGTTGTTTTCCCATATAAATAGTTTTTTCTTTATAAAAGAAAAAATTGAGAAAAAAAACTAATATAATTTGAGGGGGGCGTTTTGAAACGAATTGAACTCAAGAAAAAAAGAAAGAACGGGATTACTA
>JAFIDM010127701.1:27814-48760 GCA_023159025.1 Thereuonema tuberculata | reverse complement strand
GACAACTCTGAAAATTGACTATCAAAGTGATGAATGGAGACTGTTTAGAGATTCATCAAAGATAAGTCTAAAGGCAATTGGTTATGCAGCCTACATGAAGGAAACATATGACAATTCGAAGCAACTGTTATGCGGAGTAAACTATGAGAAGTTTCGAAGAAGGAACAAAGGTACCAGGGAAAGTGGAGTGAAACGATGTTGGCAGTTTACTGCTGGACATTCATCAGAAAATCAGCAGCAACAGAATATAAACGGCAGGCAAAGCGATTGCGCCTTCAGAGACATTCCTCTGAGGGTAAATATATGCATTATGCTTTTAAGGATAATTATGATAAGTTGAGATATCTAAAAAACTAGAGCTAAACATACATTTTAATGGCCATTTTCATGTTTAGCACACTCAAGAACATAAAGATAAACTATTTTCATCAAAGATACAGAGAAAAAGTTTAATTTTGTTGCCTAGTGAAAATAAGTCTGTGAAAGATACTGAAAATGAAATCTCTTACTTGCACATTTGTACTCAGTGCAGCACAATTCTGGAGATATCCTCTTTAGACAAAATATGTACTCGTTGGCATTTGGTACCTGACATTCTTCTTTGATGCATGTGAACTGTGGAGGAGTAACACACGTACAAGAAACACATGGATCAGTGGTTTTCATCATATGACCTAATGAATAATCAACGCCAGCAAAACTGCACATGGACTCTGGAAAAAAAAAAATGCTTTCAATATGAATATGAGCTAAATCTAATGCTGGGATTCTTATTACAGGAAAATTCACAATAGGACCCTTTTCGTGTTTCTTTGCTAGCATAAAACACATGAATATATCTAAATATAAATTAAATAAGAAAATTTGGGAACAGCACTGCTTTGTTGTGCAGTTTAGTGGTACAGCTACGCACTCGGTAACTGTTGTTAGCACCCAACACAACAAGAACTTTTTTTTTTCTATGCTCCCTTCTTTTTAGTGATATTCAATACATCTACTTTTAGTTTCTTTTTGTAACTTATGTACTTCTGCATGACTGACTTTTAAGGAGAGAAATTGAAAATGAAAAACACTTACAGGTAGCCCTCGTTTTACGACGATTCAGATTTATGCCAGTTTACAATTTAGGCCAAAATGAGGAAAAATATATTTTAAAAAAATGCGAAAAAAGGGAAATTAAATTTCTTCAATGGAAATGTGAACTTTAACAGCTGTTCTTAGGCTCCGCCCACTTGATCCACGTGGCATCTCCCCTCCTCACTTTTATTTCGTTCAGTCATCTTAATGCTGTGATAAATACGTATTACAATTAATAATGATAAAAGTTTTTTTAAAAATAAATGTGACCATGTCAGCAATAATTAAGTTATTATTTATTATAATAACTTAATTTAGTTTAATTTAGTAGGCCTTTGAAAGTATGTAAATATTTTAGATTAATTTTAATTGTAAAAAACTTATATTAACAAGGTTTAATTAAATAAAAACAATATATTTTGGGATGTGTGGAACGCATCCTCCCTGTTTACATTATATCATAGGTTCATTTTAAGTCAATTCAATTTACGACGCCCCGAGGACTGCCTGTACTTGGTAATGCAAAATAAATAATGTCTAACAGATGGATGTTGACGATCCCATATTTTCGTGATTTCACGTAATTTATGCGAGAATAGTCTCTATCCATGTCTTCTCACAAAATATTGAAATACAGTCGGACCCCGATTTAACGAACCCCTATTTACCGAATTTCGCGATTTAACGAATTTTTCTTTTTCCCCGATTAAAATGAAGGCAAAAACCTCTATTTAACGAATAACAAACCCCGAATTAACGAATTATTTCAACAGCCGAAAAAATTTTTTTTTTTGTTAGTTTGGGAAAACATACCTAAACACATCTAATGCAGCAGGATATAAAAGACGCTGTATTTTCTTCTCTCCATAAAGTCGAAAAAGAACTTTTTCGAGTCAGGAATCAAGGAAATTGTCAAACCTTACTCATTACATACTTTAAAATTTCAAATTAACTAGTTCGTAATTATTCGCTGTATTATTAGCAGCTGAAAAAAAGTGTACAATTTTTATTTATGGATATTTTTGTGTAGTTGCTTATTAGGGCTGTTCCATAAGGTTAAGTGCAGAAATTTTTGATTTTGGACCCCGATATTACGAATAACCCCCGATTTAACGAATAAAATTTTCGGTCCCCATGAATTCGTTAAATCGGGGTCCGACTGTATTTAAATGAATTATAATACGGGGAAATGCATGAGACTTTTACTACATTTTAATATAGTTTTAATAAATTGAAAACAGTCAATAAACAAACAATAAATTCATTATGTAGCATTTTCCTAGTGACAGACATTAAAAATACTAAATTCCTTGAGACCTGCTGAAGAGGCTAATGGCGAGATCTCATGTTTTTCGTAATTCTTGCGCAAACGTGATCGTCAACATCCATCTGTTAAGACATTAAACAATGTTCTGAAACTATTGGATTATCCCCATCCTTCTACTATGGTTTATGTATTTTACGTTACCAAGTAAGAGCATTTTATTTTCAATTTATCTCCTTAAGTTCAAACATGTACGTTAAGCCTTCTCATTTAAACATTCAATTTTATAATCACTAACAAAGACACTGTTTTCTAACTTTTTAAATAATCCTAAGACTATCAAAAATAGTGATGGCAAATGTGTCTATTTAATGTAAAGTTACAGTTTCATTTTACAGAAACCTGCAGATGAAATAAAATTCAGCCTATCAGTGGCCAAGAGCAAGCAAATTAAATTACTCAATTCTTTGGCAGAAGCAAAGTTGGTGAAATATCTCAAAGAAATGTATATAATCTGGTAATTTTCACATAATTCCTGCACTATTAGGCCTAACTATTACATTTAATAAATTGTTTTTGAGAGATCCAATTGAAAGACATTGAGCTTTATGTCATTTTGATTTTCTGGAATTGAAAGAATAACTATAATTTCTTAATTAACTTCCAATACCTTCTGCTTCTTGTATTTTGTTGTCTTCTCTAATAGGAGTACACGTTTCGTGGCATTCTTCCAGGGTCTTGAAATTATTTTCATTCCCTCGACATCCACCATAAATAAATTCTTCACATTTTTCTGTGATTGGATTGAAATAGTATCGGATTCGAGGACTGTTGCATGGACCTGGTTCCACTAACAGCCCACATTTCTCAGCTGAAAATTAAGACAAATGGAACAATTTAAATGAAGTAATAATTATAGAATTGATTTCAAAGTCGTATTCCCTTTAAGAATAATATAAACACTTTCAAACATAATATTTGCTTAAAATATGTATTAAGTTTTATTTTAGTTCAACATGAATGTAAATTCAAAGAGAATGACTTCACAAGTCTGTAAACACTCAGAAATAAGAAGTACTATGATAAGATAATAAGATATTGCTGGAGATATAACAGTGAAGGCTAGAATGGATCAAATGGTTACAACTTTTTTCCTGTGGTTTTCAGTCTCTGATAAGAGTGAGATAATGATTGTTTTACCATAAAAAATCCAATCAACTTACATCATAAAGAAAAAGAGAAAAACTAAGATATTAATGTTATGAATTGATTGATGATGATTCTGTCATATCAAAATGTGTAATATCTGTCTGCAATGCCAGATAATTTGGTACCTACTGATACTTAAGGTACCTTGTGCTTTTGATTGTACAGTTAATTCAATGGATCTCACACTTATTTAAAAGGGGCCTATTCTTTGTCTAAGTTTACAGGTCTTCAACAACCTGATATCACCTCTGTTCTGTGCATAAATTATCTACTATACATCATTAAACAAAGCTGCAGAAAGTATTAAAAGGTATCAAAGAATAAGAAATCACACAATAATAAATTGCAACAAATAAGGATTCCCTGAGCTGTTTTTAGTATCCTGGATATACTGGAAATCCAGGACAACTTGTTTCTGGTTTCCTGATCATCATCAGCTGAGTTCACCCCGTATCTACATTACTATGAAATCACATCATTTGTAGCAAAGTCATAATAAGCATAAAGTGCATTGATGGCACTACATACCTTCATTTCAGTGACTTTTCCTTAATAGCCCACTTACTTATTTTTCTCCACAAATAAGATCCTTGTACAACCAAGATTATTGTAAAATGACTTTTGCCTTGGTTCCTCTTTTCTTTTTTTGAATGCTGCAAATAAAGCTTTCTTCAGCAAGTAATTTCCTCATTTTTTTTACTCTGATATTAATCAATCCCAATTCCATTTTGAATCATTCCTGTTCCTGTTCATTCAACTACAGATAGTCATATTTTTATGACACTGCTGTTTTTAACATTACTCGTATAGACAGATGTCAACAGGCTTGAGATACTGGAATTGGATCACTAACCTTCAATCATGATTAATCACCTAGTGGGTAATTTTCCCTTAATATCCAGGCATCCAGTACCCATTTGATAGAATCCAGGATGAACTTGGATCAAGTCTCAGAAGGTAGTTAGATGGGACACCCGTATATTTGCCCATCGTCATTCTGTGTCCAATTTAGTCACATGATTTTAAACTTATACTTTAAATATCTCAGTAGACCTAGAAAGAATTTCCATTGTTGTGTTTACATAGCATTGCGATGTCTTTCCTTTTAAAACTATTGTATTAATATTTTAGTGGTTTTCAAAATAAATGAACTTCATTCATAAAGTAATAAATAATCAACTACTTCGTCGACAGCTCTCGTGAAGGGACGTGTTTAACGTTTTAAGGTAGGGGGGCTTTTATTTTAGCAATTTGACAAAGATACCTAAATTGTCGAGGTTCAAAACTTACGTCATTTTATTGGGATTAATAATTTTAAAGTTAGTGCCAAAGTAGTTGATTATTTATTATATTGTAACGGCACGTTAAAATTGTATTAATTCATTCATAAAGTTTGAATATTTTTTTGTGTTAAAAGAAAAGTAGGATTTACCGTCAGTCAGAGATTTCTGCAATCCACAAGTAGCTTCACATTCCTCCTCATCCTCAAAATTGTTGGCATTTCCAAAACAGCGAAAAACAAAATTCAAGCACTTTTCTTGGGACGGACTGTAATAATAACGGAGCTTTGCAGAATTAGCGCAAGATCCTTTACTTGGTGGGAGTGCACAAATATCTGAAATAGAACATTACTTTTTTTTTTAATAATTTAAGAATATTAAAATACCATTACAGTCAAGTCTTTATTGTGATCTAAAAATAATCAATATTTCTGAAACCTAATAATTGGCAAACATTTTGAGAAGACTTCGATGCTGTATTTGAAATAATAATGCTTCAAGATTTAAACTAGCCCTTCTAGCAGCAGTATACAATTTTCTTTGTTTTCTTTTCTCAAGTAAACATTTTCAAAATATTTCTTAATTGAAGAAATGCTGGGTTATCATATCATTCCATTAGTAACTGCTTTTATATCAATTGATCTTCTAATCACTAATGTTTAAAACAAACCAACAATAAATATATAAATGCACGAAGTTTCATTAAAACAAGGGTATGAAATCGTAACAACAACAAGAGTTATTATAATAGGGTGACACACAGAAATAAACCCTTAAATTTAAGAGAATAAGATGGAGTTTGAAAGTTTTTGCTTCTTATATCTATCATCCATACGAGTGGCTTTTTCTTTCTCTTCCTAACCAGAATGAAAAACTTGCTGCTCTTTAAGGAGTCTTGTCTTATTGGGCATTATCACTAAATCGACAAGCAGAAATCTAGCAACATCTATTTAAACTAAAATTAAAAAAGGGGACCAAACACACTAAAGTAAAAATAAATACGTTTATAAAATTCATATTCGTCACATGCACATGTTCCGAGGTATCTTATACAAACCTCTTCTTCAGACTACAAGTAAGAAAGAATACAAATTAGGCTTTTCTGGATTATAAACATTCTTAATATTATTACAATATCTAAGTATCAAAGCATTAATGTAAGTCAATTTATTGTTTAAAATTAAAGTTAATAGAACTGGTATTGTAAGGCATTTTTTATTGAGACCTCAGTATTATAGCATTTGTTGGATTTTATCAACAAAGATTCGTAAAATTTACGAAAGTATTGATCAATTTGTATTCTTTCTTACTTGTAGTCTGAAGAAGAGGTTTGTATAATATACCTCGGAACATGTGCATGTGACGAATATGAATTCTATAAATGTATTTATTTTTACTTTAGTGTGTTTGGTCCCCTTTTTTAATTTGATACTACTACACACCATATTCATGAATGATCTATTTAAACTAGTTTGATTTTAAAAAGGTTGGAAAGTTTAACAGAACAAACAATTAACACTGATTTCCTTTGCTTTTCTATTTAAATATCTTGTATGTCATTATCCACGTTTTCCTTTTAATGCAATAGAAATCTGAACTTTTTCACTTCTGTACATAAACTGTCAATACTTATTAAATCTAAAACTGTGGATAACTTACTAAACACCCTAATAACTTGGATATCATAACTGCAGCATCTTTCATCAATCAGGTTTTCTGAAAAGATTAAGAGTCAACAACCCAAAATCAAGTAGAGGAATCCTGCTCTTGTGTAAGTTTAACACCCATTTCTAAATTTATTCCATAAGGTAATTGTAAATGTTCTTAATCTCTTCAATATTAACACTACTTATCATTATTATTAACAAACACTTACATATGAAATAAATGTAACAGAGATTTCTAGGCAGTGTCAAGGGATGAATATCTGAATATGTATGGGTTTTTAAAACATTCCCAGAAGGACAAAATGCATCAAAATAGAATGACTGTTAATGAAATGGGCTTATGGATAGAAGGCTTTACCAAAAAAACCAATAGACAATTTGTGGGAGTGATTATTTATATCTTTCGTTCTTTCTAGGATTGTGTAGCCCTTTTATGAGGACAGGATGTGTTTGTTGTTATTGTGGAGGGTTGAGGCAGATAAAATTTAACAAGTATGGAACCTCATGTTATGAAGTTCTTCCTCCACAAATGATGCTGCTAGATGTGACAGATTTGGACAATTGCCCGGCATCATAGTTTTCCATTGCAGGAGATTCCTGGATATATATTTCTGTGATATTGTATGCTGGTCTGCTTAGATGTGTGGAACACAAAGTGTGCATACTGCAATTCCAGATTTGAGAAGCCTGAAACCATAGAAGTCTATTGGGAAGGCATCAGGTGAATTAATGGTATGCACATAAAGGGAATCGCATGAATCCCAGTCTCATGAACCATCCACTCTTAGTACTGGACCAAGGAACATACAGTACGGCCTTGTCTGTATGAATGTTCACCAATGGATCATTATTGGCGCCCATGTTCCACACCTTTATGGCATAGACTGGTTCCATCACAGTCTCTTGAAAGGATGCAGAATTTATCTTGTCATTACCAGCCACTCTGATCATGAAAGACAGCCAAGAACACAGTATCTTGCAGCCTTCCGAGAACTTCTCTTGGCATTCCCACATGAAGTTTCTTTTCAATGCCATTGTCCAAGTACACCTATGTTTCATTCAATGTGACAACATACTGTCAGCAGTCACATACAAGGTACCGTTCATACAGTTTTCTTGCATTGTTGAAGGGTTCCTGGATTTGTTGTTTGCTGTGTTTGTGACCATGTTCTTGGTGGACTCTGTGCATGCCAGGGTTGTTGTGGATGACACATCCCATGGTCTGTTGTGATATTCCTAACCTGTTTGACCATACCAACGTGAGCTGGTGGGTTCTCTCATGTGACAGATTGCCCTGATCTGTCTTATGGTAGCAGACAGCTTGACTTGTCTGCATTGTCGGATTCCTGTTTTGGCAGTATCTTTGGTCTAGGGATCAAGTTCACAGTTTTGGCAGATTATGTGGCTTACTGACCTCCAAAGCTTTGTAAAGGCGCTGTTTTGCAATCAGACTGTAAGACATTTTTGACATTAGTAAGGGCACAGATATATTCTTCCCAGAATGGCAGACTTTATTCAAGCTATTCAATAATTGACATATCACTGTTGCAGAATATCAATGGCTGCATATGTACTGCATCGGTGCACGTGATACATTATATCATAAGGGGAATATGCCAGCTCAAAATCATTCAATTTTATCTGTCTCAACCCTCCGTATTTCCCTTCCTTTTGAACGATACTACCAACGACAATTACAATTCAGTTTGTTGAATTTTTGGTAACAAAGTATCAGAAATACATAAAGAATACGTTTATCACCAACCTCTGCTACACTGCCTTTCACAGGCTTGTCTTGACAAGAAATTGTTGTCGTTTCCACCACATCCACTGTAGATGAACTTGTAACACTTCCCTCGTTCAGCTTCGTAATGATATCTGACAAATCTTCCTTTGCAGTTACCCTTTTCCCTTGGCAACAAGCAGTTATCTGTGAGGATTAAATTGCACAATTAAATACACATGCAAATTAAAGTAAAGAATCTAATTTATACAGCCTTTTTAATCCATGTTTATTCTACAAATGTTTATATCTAATTGCCAATTATGGAATGGCTACTTCTTCCAAGCATTAAATATCAGGAATTACTTTTACAAATAACATCAAATTATAAAGATTTCGAATGGAAAAACTTCACTAGTAATTCATTTAAATAACATAACATACACATATGATGTGACATCCAAATGATTGAAAACCAAAGGAAGAGGGTATCAACAGAGATAACCACACAAAAATTATCTTTTATGCTTTAAATATATATAAGATGGAGCTTAATGGGTACGTACGTAAAGGGATAGTTTAAAATACTTTGTAGGTTTTAAGGAAGATAACTAGAAAGTTGCCATTTAGACAGAAACATAAAATATATAAATAAATAATTGGAGATTGTTGAAATGTGAGCAAACATGGCATACATACATGAATAACTACTACTTCTACTCTCATAATATATTTTTTAATGCAAATGAATTTTCGAAAGCATATTCCTTGCTTACTTTTTCAAGTTTGTTTGATAACAGTATGTTCTCAGGTGAACTTACATTGCGTATACATAGTTATCAACAATCACAATACTGTAATAACACCTACAATCTTACATTAATATTACAATAATTGATAATTTACAATTCATTGAATTCATCAATTATTATAGATTTTTTGTTTCCTTTAAAAAGAATATTGTAGATAATTACATTTATAGATTACACAGAAATTCCAGCCAAAATTTAGATTTTGAAAATGAAATAAAGAAATATGAAAGAAATATTAAAGAAAAATGATTACGAAGATAAGTTTGTAAATAAAGTAATAAATGATTACAATAAAATTAAAATTAAAGAAATAGGGAAATATGATAATAAAAATAGAACAGTAATCCCATATTTAAACAACAGCAGTTGGGAATTAAAGAAAATTTGCAAAAGACATGGAGTAAATGTGACATTTGAATATCAGAACAAATTGAAAAATATTTTATGCCATAAAGTAAATGAAAATAGTCAAAATGCAAACATAGGATTAATTTATCAATTAGAATGTCTTAATTGCTGTAAAATTTATATTGGAGAGAGTAAAAGAACGACCCTTGAAAGAGCAAAAGAACACATATACTGTATTAAAAATAAATTAGTGTACAAGTCTGATGTAGCTAATCATTGTTCTCGAACGGGCCACTGTATTAAAGATGAGGTCAAAATTTTAATGTTAGAAAAGGATTGTAAAACCAGGAAAATATTGGATAGCTTCATAATAAGAAATATTAAGAACTTAAATTTCAATAAAAGTAGTGGCTTAGAAGTAGAGAGTATGTTTGTAAAATTAGCTAATGAAATGGTAAAAAAATGCTTCAAAGGAAACAAAATCTGTAATGATTGATGAATTCAATGAATTGTAAATTATCAATTATTGTAATATTAATGTAAGATTGTAGATGTTATTACAGTATTGTGATTGTTGATAACTATGTATACGCAATGTAAGTTCACCTGAGAACATACTGTTATCAAACAAACTTGAAAAAGAAAGCAAGGAAAATATGCTTTCGAAAATTCGTTTGCATTAAAAAATATATTTTTTTAATGTTATGAGAGTAGAAGTAGTAGTTATTTAAATTATGATAAGCAGAAGAGGAGATTTAAAGAAGATATATGGATTAGTAACATACATACATGAAGCATTCAAGGTGTAATAATGCATCCATATTATAATTTTAACTTAGCAATTTAAAAATAGCCTCGAATTGGACTTTGAATTTATATCGCTTACTGTTAAGGATGTTGTAGTTTTCTTTGAAATTGGATGGAAAATTTTAGTCTAAAGTTTTAGTAGAACATCTTTATCATTAGGACTAAAATCATGCCTACCATTTTAGACATTTTTACCATTTATCCTTCTAGGTCCATAGAGGGCTATAGCTGAATAATAGATCTAGTTTCTCCATATTAAAATCTCCCTCTTTTTACACCTTTAAGGCAAAGTTCTTGGACCTGAATTCTGAAGTTAATAAGACCATTACCTCTCCAATATTAATGAAAGTTATCACATTGAAACTATTTTTGGTCGATATCCCACACCGTTATGACTCACATTTTCACTTATGGCTCTGCTACCGAAGCCAATAGGAATGCAGGTGTGGGGGTGTATTCCTGCTTTCTTACTATTTCTGAGCCAGTTGGAAGAGTGGCTACCAGCTTCAATGGGGAGGTTAGAGCTACTTTATTAGCTCTTGACTATGTTTGAGTCCCATGAAAAAGTATTTACTCCTTATTGATTCTCAGGCTGTTATTCTGGCCCTTAAAGAGTACATTAATAATATTCATCCCAACATTATCATGTGTCTCTCGTTAATCTCTGAAGCAGAAAACCAGAGGAAAGACGTTGTTTTCCAATGGATCCGAGGACACTGGAGTGTACGGTAACGACAGAGAAGATGAGCTTAGTTGCTAACAAATCCATATACAACGATTTGCATTTCAAAAACACTTTCTAATTTGTGATAGTCAATAATTTAACTTATTTTCACAATGTCGGGGATAAATCATGATCATAATCTTTTCATATAGAATTAACAGCTTTTGCACGATTTTCCATTACCTCAAATATTGATCTGCAATGATTAGTAATAGTATTTATAGTTACTGCAATTATAACTTTTTCATTCCTTCTCATATACATATTTTGATCATGGGTCTAAATTTTCCTTCACGGAAAAAAAAAAAAAAGCTTCCATTTTAATGTTGCAAATGAAAATAGTACACTACAACCTCGTTTATCCAGATTAACTGGGACCAAAGGCAATCCGGAAAATCGAAAATCTGGATAATGCGGGTAATATGGGTAATAAGCAAAACAAATCCTTAAATAAGCAGACTTACCGTTTATTACGATAAAAAAACTACATTAGTAAAGCTTTCTTAAATTCAACAAAAAGCATTTTATTACCATAGTTTATTGTACAATCTACGTAGGAGCTGCAGATTTAATCAAAATAAAAAGCGAATGTTTGGCGTACTTATAGTTACGTTCTTGTTATCATAGTTAAAAATTATTATCTATGTGAACATTAAATAAAAAAAAAAGGTCTACAAATCTGATCCGGATCAACGAGGGTCGGATAAACGAGGTTGTATTGTATTTCTTTTCTTCTCTAAAATTTCAAAAGTTGTAAACTATTTGAAGGGAGAAAATGAGGAAGAAACAAAATGTTGTATTTGGAAAAAAAGTAAAAAAGTCTGCTTGCAAAGTGAAAAGAAAACTACTTTTATTAAGAATATTTATTTCTATAAACACAAAATAATTCCCATAACTAAAAAATAAAATTAATTAGTTAATTACCTACGTTTGGCCTGGAATGATCTGAATATGGAGCTGCAAAAAAAAAAGAATATTAAAAAAATGATTTAAATGAGATGTTATTTTTTTTTAAGCAGATAATGATGCAAATTTTTGACCATTAAACACTACATAGGATTTATAGATTCTCCAATTCATGATCAGATATAAAACATACAATGACTTGAATAAAAATGCTTGTGAAAGTCGAAGTCGTACAAAAGACTTATGGCAGTCTTATTTTACTTGTGTATTTATAGATCTCGAATTATAATTTTATTAATAACAAAAGTTTAATGTGCTGCGAAATTGGTTAACATAAACAAAGATAAGAAACAAAAGAACAGCACCTGAATCAAATAGAAATTGCCTTTCCAATTCAATTACTAGGAGAGGAGTTGGGTACGGCCGTTTCGTCCTTCTACGGACTCATCAGCCCAACCCTGCCTCTCCCGATAAAAGACTCTGAAAGGCAAGATCCTATTGATGAGAGTCACCGCCAACCTGGAAGCGACCCCCAACAAAGGAAAAGCAAGAAAATTTTTATAGAAAAATCTCTCTTAATAATTGAATCGGAAAGGCAATTTGAATTTGATTCAGGTGCTGTTCTTTTGTTTCGTATCTTTGTTTCTAATAACATTAGAATAAATAAGAAACAAAGGAAGAATTCAAACAAATATATCTTCAATCTCAATCTATTTGTTTTAATTTGAAGAAAAAAATAACAAAAAATAGAAAGATTAATCTGTTCACATTAATGTGGAGATAATGATTAAACATATTTTTTTTTTTTATCCTCTGTTTGCTTATTAAAGCTAAAATCTTCATACGTGATCTAACTACAAGTTTCTTACTTTCTATCTTAAAAATCAAAAAACATTCAGAAATACAAAAATGCATTTTTATGTAATTTTTCTAATATAGATGAAAACACACAAGTTTCTAACTTATTTTTGACATATACATTAGTTTTAACTCACGACAATGCCAATCTACTGGGCAGCAAACATCTTCTCTGTATACAGGGACACAGCCTCTACTTTCAAATTCAAATTCCAAATCCAAATGGCAATTAATATCCAAGCAACCAGGACCATAAGCACCAGCAAAGTTAGGACTACAAATACACTTGTGGCAGGGATTGCCTTCAAATATAATATCTTCCCCTTCAGAAAATGATTTATTATCCAGTTGACATGAGATAGAACTATCTAGAACAGGAAAACAAAGGATTAAAAGTCAGCAAAAGCTTATATGTTTATACTGATAAAGACATTCATAAAAAACTAGAGTTAACGGACCAAAAGATCTGTTATTTTACACATTAAGAACAAAATGCTTTCTCCTACCTAACTGTATTACTTGACCAACTGACATGTTTATGGTAACTATGAAAGAGAAAAAAAAAATGAATAAACTGGAAGTTGTGGTGAAGAAATAATTAATCAAAGTTATTTCTGTTTTATCATTCAGACAAAACTCTAATATTCCATTACAAATACAGTAAAAACCCTCAATAACCAAACTCGGGTCAACCGAAACCCGGGTTATCCTAAATACCTTTAAATGAGTAATTCATATGCTACAAACTATTAAGTACAGAATGCTGTATATAGATGTAGTCTACTGTAATTCTAAAAATGTAATTTTAACTTTATAAAGAATATAAGTGTAGCATACAAAGAGATTTTTGAATATGTTTGACCTTCAAAACCTTTCAAAAATACATACCGTAATTACAATACAAAATACTGTAGCATATTCAATGTTCATGGCTTAACCGAAAACATTGTTATCCGAAATGGCTTCCCCCTTTAGTTCAGTTAACAGGGCCTTTACTGTGTTCCTACATTAATGAAATTCTATAGTAATTTAATAGCAATGATTATCAGCGTCTCTTGGGTCAAACTGTTGGACGAGGAAGCAACAGGGTCTCTCATGTCAAACATTAGGAATTGTATTCACAGTTCTTAACATGATTCCTGATATGCAACACACAGAAACTAGCTGTTCCCTTTCTCAGTATATCACTTAAAATTTGAAGACGTACAGTTCACGACATTTGAACAGTAATGGATTATCCAGTTTATTACTCCTATGTAAGTAATTCTTTATTAATTGTTCTTTTAATTTGCTACAGTACTTCAATCACATGTCTTCAATTAATGTCTAATTCATACCATTCTCCTTCAAAACAGATTTTCTTTTCATAAACTTATTTGTTTATCCCAGACAGGGACTGAGGCTCCTTTCCTCTGTATGTCCCAGTGAAATGCTTTTCAGTATTACATTTTTCTAAGCAAACAGCCTTAATATTTTTGAGAAAAACACTGTCAACAAACCTTCACAGCAGTTAATATATAACAATACATTATGTATAATGGATACTTAGAAGAGGTTGTCTCAATTGCATTAATATCAAACTCACGTTTAAACTGCTGCCAACTGTAATACTGTTAGTTCAATGCAACAAGAAGTCAATCAATTAATGAAGTACAAATTTTTCTTTTATTATATGTTACATTATATATTATATGTTATTAAGTTAGTTTTTCTGTACTCTTTACAATTTCACATATATTCCTCTCTGTCTAAAATTTTACAATCGCACTCCCACCAAATTAAACTAAAAGTTAATTCTTACTATACAAACATAAAATCATAAATGCAAAAACAGGTCAACAGAAACACTTTATAACTCACCACACTTTAGAGTCCTGCAACATTTCCCCGGTTCAGAGACGTAAACACAACCTGATCTAGCTGGACTGTAATCCTCTGGACAAGCAACTTCCACGCATTGTATTTTGGCACCGTCAGGTCCAGAGGAACAGAAGCAAATATCACAAGGGTTACTAACATTGACAAAGCTTCCCACTGGATACCTTCTACCTTTGTGCACACATTCTGTCAATTAAAGAAAGAAGCTTCTATAAATGAAAGCAAACGGTAAGCAACTGATTACAATTTAGAAAAATGATATATCACACTGATATATTTTTAAAATTAAATTAGTGTATATAATTGAAAGAGATATTTCCGATCTACTGAAACTTTACAGATACAAATTAAAAATAAATTGATTTCTTTCCTAATTGAAATTAATCAAACAAATAATTCATCTCTATAGAATAGAGAAACACTATAGATTGCTTAAAGACTGTTTATGGGAAGTCTTGAATTAAAATTCTAAAATTTATAAAATTTATTCCTAAAATATTAATTTGTTTGAAACTTTTATTAGGCCTTAACAATAGGAAGTAACATTGTATGAAATCTAAATCAATAAGTCTAAGATCACTCTTGCTACTGAATTTAACTAGAATAAATTGAATGAAAATCCACATTACCCATAAATCTACTTGGTCCTTCGGTCGAGGTAAAAGCTGTTAAAAATAACAAAGAAAGTAGTTTAATAAAGACAAATTTTAAAAACAAATAAGAACATATACATTATTATTTAGTTATTCTGTAAAACAAATCGATTAACTCCAGCTGGAATTTACAAAGACTTAATGCAAAACTGAATCTATCTGAAATTCAAACCCTGTCAAAATTATCTGCAAAGGAGTCAGTTTTTAATTTTCTGAGATTATTTTATGTTACCTGTCTGAATAAATACCAATTATTACAGAGCATTAAAATTCAGCATTCAGGTGGCTACAGGTTAGATCTTGATTGGTCATCTCCACTGAACATTAGCTAGCAGTGATCCATACATTTATGGTTTTTATTCCAGCTTTGCTATTGATAACTGATAAGCTGTCCAATGTCATCATTCTTCACAATAACACCACATGACACACAGCATCTCCTTCCCATGCTTTGTTAAATTAATAGGGATGGGAAGTCTTGGAACACCCTTTGTATTTGCCAGACTGGAATCCTTGCAACTTTGATTTGATTCCAAAACTCAAGCTGCAGTTGCGTGGGAAACACTTGTGAGCAAAGATGAAATTTTGACGGCGTTTCAGCAAGAGGTCCAACACTTTAATGACACACATGTAGCCAATGGTATTTTCTGCCTTCCCAAACACTGGCAACGTACGGTGGATGATCTTGGCGATTACTTTGATGGATGTTAGATTATGTATTGAGGATTCCTGTGTTCCTTTTTCTTCCTTGGTTACACTGCATTTCCTTATTAAACAATAATTTCCAAATACATATTTTCCACTTGCTCTTATGACGTTCCTTCACTGTAGCAGACCACGTTAGAGGTGCCAATCAGAAGCACATCCAACAATCTTTCAAACGTGTATTCTGCAATTGCAGTGATGCCACATGTTTAGCAGATACAAAATAGTTCCCATGACTTCCATAACAGGCCACATTTATATATACAGGATGATTCAAAAGTCGCACGACATAGGACAACTACGTTATTTGTGCAGATACCGAAAAAAACGATATAGAGCAAAATTGTTGGAAATACATTTTAAATCATAACTTTGATGTTAAAAATGAAAAAAATAAAAATTGATCAGGCATCAACAACAATTTCCCTGTACACAATTCAGGAAAGGGTGGAAATGGTTCTTATCCATGCTGCAGGAAATGGTATACGGATATGACAGTTTAAGTTTGTTTGTGCTTGTCTCAATTTGCCATTTTGACAGTCATTTTGTTTTGTTAAGTTTGTGATTTCAAGCAGACTAATAAAGTTACCCAATAATTAACCTGAATGGTGAATCTTATGTCGCAACAATTAAGCTCATGATTTAACACAAAGAATTTCCAACAATTTCGCTCTATATTGTTTTTTCGGTATCTGCAGAAATACCGGACTTGTCCTATGTCGCGCGACTTTTAAATCACCCTGTATATGATGTTTTGGAATCTTACCTGATCTGAAACTTATGTACACTTTATTAAAGAAGCTTTTTTTTTTTTTTTTTTTTTTAATGAGCATGTGCTATTTTAACCAGAAATTGGTAATATTAACATCTAGAGTTGAAACTTCAAAACAACTCTCAGTACATTTTTCAAGGAAAAAAACCTTTGTTTTCAGGCCTTTCATATGAAGAGAAACTGAGTATTAATTAGTATAACAGTTAAAATTTATAGGTAATTTTTGTAATGTAAATTATATATTAACTCACAACAATAAGACATAAAAAAGAAGTAAGGAATGCCAGATGTACATGTGGAAATGATGACAAGGATAATTGTATCCCCTCCAGCAGAACTGCTAGTAAACTCATTTAAAACCATTTGTAGATTGTGTAATACTGTAACTATCATTGAAGCCTCTTATGCCTCAAAAAAAAAATAGAAAAAAATATGAATTTGTATTGTTTTTCTAAAAAAAATAATCTTAGTATACATTGGATACTATTTATTCAGTTGTAAAAATCTTCAAATGATTGATCAATTATTGTAATGATATGTATTTCGTATGGATGGTCTGTTACACCATCCTGATTCATTTAGCTGGATCACAACAGTTCCAAATCCAGCAACAAAAAAAAATATCAAAATTTTATTTGCATATTCTAACTTTCCCCCTGCTCCTTTATATTTTAAATATTTATAAAAATTAAAGATTTGAAGTTTGATTACTAATAACCTACGGCAGTTGAAGTGAAGAGGACAGCAGGAGCCATCATCGTAGACTGGTTCACAACCTCTGTCCACGTAATGAGACCAAAGATGCCAAGGACACATGATCTCTTCACAAGACGACACAAAATTGGGACCCTTGGGAGCTAAAACAGTTAAAGTATAATACATTAAAAATAATGTTCTTATTAATAAAAATGTAAACTTTAAAATGAAATAAAAATTAGATTTTAAAATTAAAAAAAAGTAATGGGTATTTTGTGTTACTGATTGATAAAGAAGAAATGGAGCTTTACCTATTTCATTTTCAGTGTTTTGACGATGACTTCTTCCTGAAGAAAAAGAAAAGTCATATCTTAGAATATAAAATGAAATATTATTTGCCTACAAATTCTCTCCCAGAAATCTACAGAAATTTAATTGTTTTGTGTGTCTGTAACAACGTTAATCCTATAGTGCCAAATAATAAGTAGGAAAGGCACAAAAGACCTCAAAGAGTTCACACCTGAGATCTCATTGATGGTAGTTCAGGTGTGAGACGTTTTTGAGTTCTTTTGTGCCTTTCCTACTTATTATTTTGAATTCTTTGAGGCACGATAATACATTGTAACTTTTTTTCCAATATTGTAACTTTATTGGTATTGAAAGTTCCAATTTTGTTTGTATAGAATTAAGTAGAAAATTCCGGTTACTTCCTACACAGCCAAAGAACTGAGTTTCCTCTGCTGGTGAGAAAAGAGTTTAGATAACATTCACTTTATCAAACTCCTTATCAAGGAACTTTGATTTCTTTTGACTTCAATTTAGTTCAGTTGATTACTCAGTCAATTGCTTCCAATAAAGATGTTATTGCTGATAAAAACAAATAAATATCATATTTACTCATGTCATTTCCTCTTTTTAAGGGTAAAAATTCAAGAGAAAAGATGGAGAGGACAATTATGAGGTGAATAACAGCTAGAAGAAAAATCAGTACACGAAATAGAGAACATGATTGGTGTAAATAACTAATAGAAATATATTGTTTGCTATATTGAATTCTTTCTATAAATATATACATAAATTACATTGCAGAAAAAGTCAATTTCCTCTACGTAATAAACTTCAATGCCTCCTTGATTGGAACATTTACTATATGATTGCTATTCCCATTGTTTCATATTCGTATAATGTACTCCAGCACTTCTCTATCTATGATCGAATATTTTCTGCACTCGGGACCATGAACTAACTTGACTTTCATCAATTATTTTATTCTGGTTTCTCATTTAAAGCCTTTATAATAATACTTACTAATTATTATTCTTTTCCTTCATTCCATTTTGTTCTTTTTTCAGTGAAGATTCACTACAAAATCAAGTTACTTTACATAGAAGTCAAAATGCTTCAAGTGCTTTAAGAATGCATTAAACAATGAGATGAACTATTCAACATACTGGCTTTTCAAATGGAAAAGAGGAAGGAGAAATTACACAAGAAAAAATTACATTCAAAGTTAAAGAGATGGCTAGAAAAAGGATAAGAGTAAATATGGTAGGGATTGAAACATAATGAGCAGAACCAGAGCTATACTAAGTTACAGAATGGCAATGACAATTAACTTTTTCAAGGGAAAGATTGTATGTTTAATGGAATATTCAAAATAAAGCTATGGCATTAAGAAAATAAATCACCTTATTTGAAAACCGAAATAAATGTATTGTTTGAATCAAACAAAAAATTACCATTATATGAAAATTGTCCAGAATGGATGAAATCAGTCCACAGTGATTTGATTCAGCTTGTTAAAAGTGAGTTTTCACTGATGAAGGTATTACAGAAGATTAATGAAGCTAACATGTAATATCATAAAGGATAGCACAAAGACATTTTTAATTCAGATATATACTGATGTGTGTGAATATAAAAAAGTTATAATAAAAATTTAAGTGCCTGTTATAAACTGGTGTGTGAGTGGGTAGAATCCCTAACTTACTTTCGCGATCTGAGCTTTCAATAAAGGGTTTGTGTGGCTGAAGAATCCAAAATAGGACTCATACTCTTACTGTTGATAGCTCAGAGGTGAAATCTTTTGTTTACCTTTGTGCCTTTTTGGTTTGTTGTTTATTTTATAATAAAGTTTTATTTAATTGGATATTCAAAGTTATATTTAAACAGATACAGATTTATATAAATTTAAACAAACATTTACATTATATATATACGGAAATTTCAGAAACCTTTACACAGTTTTCTTGATATTACTTATTAGAAACATTTTAAAGATTTTAATAATCCCTTCATTTTCACAAATATGATGATTACTTTAACAGAAAATGTATTGAAAGTTATTTTATTCTTACTGAAAACTGCAACACTAAACGAAAAATATCCAAAAAAGGTGAAAACTTATCATTTAAAAATTCCCCCCCCAAAAAACACATAACAAGGACACTTTTTACAAAGAAAGAAAGAAATCTTCCTTTCAAAAAAAAAATTATTGATTGTAAAAAATGGTTTTAGGAATTACGTCTTAATGAAGGCAAAGTTTTTACTTGTGCTCAGTAATTCATAGTGAAGAAATAAGTTTCAGCTGACACACAAAAATAAGTTAAAAATACAAACATAATCATCCTATTAATAGGCAAAAATTGTACGATGTTTGTAAATTTTTAATTTGAAATAACCAATCACAGTGCAGCGTTGGAACACGTCAGGCATGACGTCACGCCCATGTTTAAAGATGGCGTAGCTACTATTTTCTCCACTTCGCCTCGACAGATCGCTATTACACAATTATTATCAGCATATTGAGATTTTCTTTAACACATAAATGAAGTTTACACTGAAATGCATGAAGTTCATGCGTCAAAATTTATCAGAAAGTTTGTAAAACCTCGGTTTTTACATAATTTCGGCTGTGTAGCCACTCTCATTATTCAACAAGTAGGAGACACTGACGAACCACGTGCCGTCATTGTTGACCAGACAGGATTATTGGTGTTGGCTGTTGAACATTCGTTATTGTTATTGTTATTGTTGAAACTGATAAATCAATTTTTTATTTTCTTTTATTTTAACAAAATTTGGCTTAGTCATTCAAATTATATGTGGGCTGTTGCGGAAGTCATGGCTTTTAAAAAAATGAGCTTAGAACATCATTTTCAATCTTGTGTTTTTCAAAAATTTCAGGATATTTCAAAAATGTGGCATTTGTTTTACTTCCGTTAATATTGCCTCAATTTCGACGAAACTATTTTTTTAGGGCAGCAGGTTGCCATTATGTTTCATAATGAGAAACCGCATCGCTGGCTACTACGAAAGTGATAAATCATTTTTTTAATTTTTTATTTTAACAATATTATAATATTATTTTAACAAATAAGCCGATATTCAAATTACATGTGGACTGTTGTGGAAGTCATGGCTTCTAAAAAAATTAGCTTAGAACCAGTGGCGTACCAACGCCTTTGGGGGCCCAGGGCAGGAATTGTTGATGGGGTCCCCTAGACTTGCTTTTACAACCAAAAAAAAAGGAAATCTTGTGTGGAGGGGGCCCCACAGTCTTGCTTT
>JAFIDM010127701.1:0-27714 GCA_023159025.1 Thereuonema tuberculata | reverse complement strand
AAAGCAAGACTGTGGGGCCCCCTCCACACAAGATTTCCTTTTTTTTTGGTTGTAAAAGCAAGTCTAGGGGACCCCATCAACAATTCCTGCCCTGGGCCCCCAAAGGCGTTGGTACGCCACTGGTTCTAAGCTAATTTTTTTAGAAGCCATGACTTCCACAACAGTCCACATGTAATTTGAATATCGGCTTATTTGTTAAAATAATATTATAATATTGTTAAAATAAAAAATTAAAAAAATGATTTATCACTTTCGTAGTAGCCAGCGATGCGGTTTCTCATTATGAAACATAATGGCAACCTGCTGCCCTAAAAAAATAGTTTCGTCGAAATTGAGGCAATATTAACGGAAGTAAAACAAATGCCACATTTTTGAAATATCCTGAAATTTTTGAAAAACACAAGATTGAAAATGATGTTCTAAGCTCATTTTTTTAAAAGCCATGACTTCCGCAACAGCCCACATATAATTTGAATGACTAAGCCAAATTTTGTTAAAATAAAAGAAAATAAAAAATTGATTTATCAGTTTCAACAATAACAATAACAATAACGAATGTTCAACAGCCAACACCAATAATCCTGTCTGGTCAACAATGACGGCACGTGGTTCGTCAGTGTCTCCTACTTGTTGAATAATGAGAGTGGCTACACAGCCGAAATTATGTAAAAACCGAGGTTTTACAAACTTTCTGATAAATTTTGACGCATGAACTTCATGCATTTCAGTGTAAACTTCATTTATGTGTTAAAGAAAATCTCAATATGCTGATAATAATTGTGTAATAGCGATCTGTCGAGGCGAAGTGGAGAAAATAGTAGCTACGCCATCTTTAAACATGGGCGTGACGTCATGCCTGACGTGTTCCAACGCTGCACTGTGATTGGTTATTTCAAATTAAAAATTTACAAACATCGTACAATTTTTGCCTATTAATAGGATGATTATGTTTGTATTTTTAACTTATTTTTGTGTGTCAGCTGAAACTTATTTCTTCACTATGAATTACTGAGCACAAGTAAAAACTTTGCCTTCATTAAGACGTAATTCCTAAAACCATTTTTTACAATCAATAATTTTTTTTTTGAAAGGAAGATTTCTTTCTTTCTTTGTAAAAAGTGTCCTTGTTATGTGTTTTTTGGGGGGGGAATTTTTAAATGATAAGTTTTCACCTTTTTTGGATATTTTTCGTTTAGTGTTGCAGTTTTCAGTAAGAATAAAATAACTTTCAATACATTTTCTTTTAAAGCAGTCATCATATTTGTGAAAATGATGGGATTATTAAAATCTTTAAAATGTTTCTAATAAGTAATATCAAGAAAACTGTGTAAAGGTTTCTGAAATTTCCGTATATATATAATGTAAATGTTTGTTTAAATTTATATAAATCTGTATCTGTTTAAATATAACTTTGAATATCCAATTAAATAAAACTTTATTATAAAATAAACAACAAACCAAAAAGGCACAAAGGTAAACAAAAGATTTCACCTCTGAGCTATCAACAGTAAGAGTATGAGTCCTATTTTGGATTCTTCAGCCACACAAACCCTTTATTGAAAGCTCAGATCGCGAAAGTAAGTTAGGGATTCTACCCACTCACACACCAGTTTATAACAGGCACTTAAATTTTTATTATAACTTTTTTATATTCACACACATCAGTATATATCTGAATTAAAAATGTCTTTGTGCTATCCTTTATGATATTACATGTTAGCTTCATTAATCTTCTGTAATACCTTCATCAGTGAAAACTCACTTTTAACAAGCTGAATCAAATCACTGTGGACTGATTTCATCCATTCTGGACAATTTTCATATAATGGTAATTTTTTGTTTGATTCAAACAATACATTTATTTCAGTTTTCAAATAAGGTGATTTATTTTCTTAATGCCATAGCTTTATTTTGAATATTTCATACAATCTTTCCCTAGAAAAAGATTGTATTATGACTATTAATTGTCATTGCCATTCCGTAACTTAGTATAGCTCTGGTTCTGCTCATTATGTTTCAATCCCTACCATATTTACTCTTCTACTTTTTCTAGCCATCTCTTAAATTTTGAATGTAATTTTTTCTTGTGTAATTTCTCCTTCCTTTTTTCCATTTGAAAAGCCAGTATGTTGAATAGTTCATCTCATTGTTTAATGCATTCTTAAAGCACTTGAAGCATTTTGACTTCTATGTAAAGTAACTTGATTTTGTAGTGAATCTTCACTGAAAAAAGAACAAAATGGAATGAAGGTAAAGAATAATAATTAGTAAGTATTATTATAAAGGCTTTAAATGAGAAACCAGAATAAAATAATTGATGAAAGTCAAGTTAGTTCATGGTCCCGAGTGCAGAAAATATTTGATCATAGATAGAGAAGTGCTGGAGTACATTATACGAATATGAAACAATGGGAATAGCAATCATATAGTAAATGTTCCAATCAAGGAGGCATTGAAGTTTATTACGTAGAGGAAATTGACTTTTTCTGCAATGTAATTTATGTATATATTTATAGAAAGAATTCAATATAGCAAACAATATATTTCTATTAGTTATTTACACCAATCATGTTCTCTATTTCATGTACTGATTTTTCTTCTAGCTGTTATTCACCTTATAATTGTCCTCTCCATCTTTTCTCTTGAATTTTTACCCTTAAAAAGAGGAAATGACATGAGTAAATATGGTATTTATTTGTTTTTATCAGCAATAACATCTTTATTGGAAGCAATTGACTGAGTAATCAACTGAACTAAATTGAAGTCAAAAGAAATCAAAGTTCCTTGATAAGGAGTTTGATAAAGTGAATGTTATCTAAACTCTTTTCTTACCAGCAGAGGAAACTCAGTTCTTTGGCTGTGTAGGAAGTAACCGGAATTTTCTACTTAATTCTATACAAACAAAATTGGAACTTTCAATACCAATAAAGTTACAATATTGGAAAAAAAGTTACAATATATTATCGTGCCTCAAAGAATTCAAAATAATAAGTAGGAAAGGCACAAAAGAACTCAAAAACGTCTCACACCTGAACATCAATGAGATCTCAGGTGTGAACTCTTTGAGGTCTTTTGTGCCTTTCCTACTTATTATTTCGCACTATAGGATTAACATTGTTACAGACACACAAAACAATTAAATTTCTGTAGATTTCTGGGAGAGAATCCGTAGGCAAGTAATATTTCATTTTATATTCTAAGATATGACTTTTCTTTTTCTTCAGGAAGAAGCCATCGTCAAAACACTGAAAATGAAATAGGTAAAGCCCCATTTCTTCTTTATCAGTCAGTAATACAAAATACCCATTACTTTTTTTCTTGTTTTTAATTTTAAAATCTGATTTTTATTTCATTTGAAAGTTTACATTTTTATTAATAAGAACATTATTTTTAATGTATTATACTTTAACTGTTTTAGCTCCCAAGGGTCCCAATTTTGTGTCGTCTTGCGAAGAGATCATGTGTCCTTGGCATCTTTGGTCTCATTACGTGGACAGAGGTTGTGAACCAGTCTACGATGACGGCTCCTGCTGTCCTCTTCACTTCAACTGCCGTAAGTTATTAGTAATTAAATTTCAAATCTTTAATTTTTATAAATATTTAAAATATAAAGGAGCACTGGGAAAGGTAGAATATGGAAATAAAATTTTGATATTTTTTTTTTGTTTTTTTTTTTGCTGGATTTGGGACTGTTGTGATCCAGCTAAATGAATCAGGATGGTGTAACAGACAATCCATAAGAAATACATATCATTACAAGAATTGATCAATCATTTGAAGATTTTACAACTGAATAAATAGTATCCAATGAATACTAGGATTATTTTTTTTAGAAAAACAATACAAATTCATATTTTTTTTTATGTTTTTTGAAGCGTAAGAGGCTTCAATGATAGTTACAGTATTATACAATCTACAAATGGTTTTAAATGAGTTTACTAGCAGTTCTGCTGAAGGGATACAATTATCCTTGGCATCGTTTCCACATGTATATCTGGCATTCCTTACTTCTTTTTTATGTCTTATTGTTGTGAGTTAATATATAATTTCCATTATAAAAATTACCTACAAATTTTAACTGTTATACTAATTAACAGTTTTTGCTTCGTATGAAAGGCCTGAAAACAAAGGTTTTTTCCATTGAAAAATGTACTGAGAGTTGCTTTGAAGTTTCAACTGTAGATGTTAATATTGCCAATTTCTGGTTAAAATAGCACATGCTCATTATAAAAGCTTCTTTAATAAAGTATACATAAGTTTCAGATCAGGTAAGGTTCCAAAACATCATATACAAGGTGATTCAAAAGTCGCGCGACGTAGGACAACTCCGGTATTTCTGCAGATACCGAAAAAAATGATATAGAGCAAAATTGTTGGAAACGCATTGTGTTAAATCATGAACTTAATTGTTGCGACATAAGATTCACCATTCAGGTTAATTTTTGGGTAACTTTATTAGTCTGCATGAAATCACAAACTTAACAAAACAAAATGACAAATGTCAAAATGCAAACTGAAACACAAACACAAACAAATCAATTACTTAAACTGTCATATCCGTACACCATTTATGACATAACAAAAAATTGACAATCGCAAGAGCAAACTCATGGAGTGGCAAACTGAAACAAATTAATGACTTGAACTGCCATCTCCTGCAGCTGCACCGCTTGGACACTACTGGAGGAATTGTTCAAATTGATTGCCATCCTGTTGGCAATCTGAGACTCTTCCTGCAGCATGGATAAGAACCATTTCCACCCTTTCCTGAATTGTGTACAGGAACATTGTTGTTGATGCCTGAAAAAAATGAAAAAAATAAAAATTCAACATCAAGGTCATGATTTAAAACGTATTTCCAACAATTTTGCTCTAGTTCGTTTTTTCAGTATCTGCACAAATAACAGAGTTGTCCTGTGTTGTGCGACTTTTGAATCACCCTGTATAAATAAATGTGGGCTGATATGGAAGTCATGGCAACTATTTTGTATCTGCTAAACATGTGGCATCACTGCAATTGCAGAATACACGTTTGAAAGGTTGTTGAATGTGCTTCTGATTGGCACCACCAACGTGGTCTGGGTCAGTGAAGGAATGTCATGGGAGCAAGTGGAAAATATGTATTTGGAAATCATTGTTTAATAAGGCAATGCAGTGTAGCCAAGGAAGCAAAAGGGACACAGGAATGCTCAATACACCCCTCAAAGTAATCTCCAAGATTGTCCTCCGTAACTGCCAGCATTTGGGAAGGCAAAGAACACCATTGGCTGCATATGGGTCATTACAGTGTTGGACCTCTTGCTGAAACACTGTCAAAATTTCATCTTTGCTCACAAGTGTTTCCCATGCAACTGCAGCTTGAGTTTTGGAATCAAATCCAAGTAGCATGGATTCCTGTCTGGCAAATACAAAGGGTGTTCCAAGACTTCCCACCCCCATCAATGTAACAAAGCATGGGAAGGAGCTGCTGTGTGACATATGGCATTATCGTGAAGAATGATGGCATTGGACAGCAGTTCCCAAAAATAAATATACAGTTTCATAGTGTATATTTTTGAAAGAAAATATCATATTCATATATATATATTAATGAAAGTTTTGTGTAAATTAATAAGTGTATGCTATTTTAACCTGAAATTGAAACAATTACACATATTTAAGATTTTTTTTGGCATTATTGGGTCAACATGAAAATTCAACCAGACAGAACTGTTAATATTTGGCAACTGGTATTTTTTATTGTCTTTCTGAAAAAATAAATACCGTATGTGCTCCAATAGAGGCCCCCGGCGTTTATTTGCAAAACTAGCCTCGGCTCCCGGCGATTAATAGAGACCGGCTGCTATTAGAGGCCGGCCATTATTAACAAAAACCTTCAGAAGGCAATATTTTTTACATATAAATACCGGTTAATGTTACAAACAGCTACTTTATTTGAATTTCACATGCTAGATAAGACTAAATGGCAATGTCTTTCTTACCTTTCGCTGCTATTTGTTGTCCGAATCCGCAATGACAACTTCGTTGTTGTCCAAAACAATACACATTCTTAAAGTTCGTCGCTAACTTTCTTAGTTCCTTCTCCTTCTAACCACTTTCTGCTTGCACCTTTGTCCACTTTCACAGACACAAGATTATCATATTGTTTCTTCCACTCTCTGATTCTTTTCGGATCAACACCGTAATGACGAGCGGCCGCCTCACCGGAAGTTTCTTTCGCATATTCCACCGCGCGAATCTTAAAGGCAATGTGAAATGACCGTTTCGGCTGCATTTTGTAAGGCAAATTACCGTAAGGTATTACGCACGACTATAAAGATACGGATGCTAGCACTAGTACCGGTAGGCAAATATCAAGAACCGGCTACTGTTAGAAACCGGCTACTATTTGGCCGTGTCCCCTCTGCAGCCCGGCGCTTATTAGAGACCGGCGACAATAAGAGCCTCAGTGTTTATTGGAGCATATACGGTAAACGAAATTTGACATTACAATATTTTACTATCAAAACAAAAAATTCATTTTTAGTGTAGATACATACATACATACATCATTATAATCAGGGATGGCAAGTAAGTTACTGTTGTGCTTAATGTTCAGTAACACCTTTATTTTTTGTAATAGAGTAACTGTATCTGTAACTCGGTTATTTTTATCTGTAACAGAGTAATGAAACCTTATTACATTTTATATTAAAAAAAAATGTAAATAGTACATTTACGTTTTATTGTATTTTAAAACAGTATTTTAGTCTTCTGATAAGATCAGCAGACTAATATTTCCGTTTGTCTGTCCTGTAGACAAGTATCATTAAAATCTCATTAAGCATAACAATTGTAACAATTGCGCCTTTTGCATTTGCAACAATCACGTTTATAATAATAAGGAAATTAAATCAATATCAATTATATTTTCTTATCAGAAGACGTTGCGCAGCATTGTAATTGGTTTACTAATCGCTTTCCCTGCCTTGTTTTTTATAAGCTACTATTATATAGGCTACTAATGTTCCAGAAATTTACAACTGTGAGGGCCCTTGGCTTTCTCTGATCCTCATTAAACTGTGTATCAATCTTTTTTTTTTTTTTTTATTGGAAGCTTTTATTTTTTAGTTGAACAAAAAGTTAAAAAAATAAATAAATAACTAGCTCAGTTACCATTATTGAAACATAATTTTTTACAGTTATTTTTCAGTAATAGTAGCTATGCTAGTTATTTATTTTTTGGGGGAGAAAAACAATAATTGCAACTGAGTTATTTTTTAATAATAATTTTTCCATCTGATATTATAGGATGTGCAAGAATATAAAGTTTTTTTTTTTTTTTTTTTTTTTTATTTGGCTACTTTTTGTTGTTGTGTATCTAAAGTGAAAGTATTGAGTTATGACTCAATAATTAATTGTAATGCAGATTATAATATATTTTATTATTTATTGCTTTCACATTATGATGTATTGTATCTATCTTTCTTATCATGTAGGTTGCTGATTTGATCTTAATTGTCATTTTCATTGTCATTGTGGCAGTAGTCAGAAACCTCTCCATTTTCATTTACACTATCAAAGAACAAATAAATACCAGAGGTGATTTTATGTTGTGCAAAGTTGCTCTGAATAAGTTACACAAAAAAGTTATTTATTTTTTAAATTCACGCTTGCTCTTATACTATCCACCCAAAAATATCAGAGGTATTTTCATGTGTGAGGCCCTCGGTAAAGTCTAGGCTGCTTTTGCCAAAAGCTGCTCTGACTGTTACCAATCCATTATTTGTAAATTAAAAGTGAACTAGGAATTGAAATCCATCACAAACTTTCAACAGTTTAGCATATGAGGGATTAATTGTAAAGAAAACATTTATACATAATAGACAATTTTAACGTGCGTTGAAGACAATATGATAAGGAAGTAAGGCATAAAAACGTGCACAAATTAAAGGTTCACTTGAGCTATTTTTGGATATTTTTCGTACCAGGAACCCAAGACGGACCGTTTTGAGATTCTTCTCTCTCATCGGTTGGGTTCGCCCAGTACTCAATAGCTCAGTGGAACCAAAAGAAACATAAATGAAAGGACAAATGAACAAAACAATGACCCCTTAAGTTAAAAAACATCAAAATAGAAATTAATAATAAAAAGGGAGGGGGGGGGGGGTTTGCCAACAGTGTTTTGCCAAAATAGAATATCTATGAATAGATTAATAAGTGTCTTTAGTGGATAAAAACCCATTGGTGATGGCAACATTGAACAAGTCCAACCTATTATTCTGATGATAGATAGTAAATGGAAGAGTGATATATAATATTAAAATTGGTCATAGTTACACATAAAAATCATCAATAGCAAAGCTAGAATAAAAAACCATAAATATATGGATCGCTGCTAGTTGATGTTCAGTGGAGATGAACAATCAAGATCAAACCTGTAGCCACCTGATGTCTGAGTTTTAATGTCCTGCAATGATTGGTATTCATTCAGACAGCTAACAGAAAGTAAACTTAAAAAAACAAAAACTGACTCCTTTGCAGATAATTTTTGACAGGGTTTAGTATTTCAGAGAGATTCAGTTTTTCATTAAATCTTGATAGATTCCAGCTGGAGTTAATCGAATTGTTTTACAGAATAAATAAATAATAATGTATATGTTCTTATTTGTTTTTAAAATTTGTCTTTATTAAACTGCTTTCTTTGTTATTTTTAACAGCTTTTACCTCGACCGAAGGACCAAGTAGATTTATGGGTAATGTGGATTTTCATTCAATTTATTCTAGTTAAATTCAGTAGTAAGAGTGATCTTAGGCTTATTGATTTAGATTTCATACAATGTTACTTCCTATTGTTAAGGCCTAATAAAAGTTTCAAACAAATTAATATTTTGGGAATAAATTTTATAAATTTTAGAATTTTTACTTCAAGACTTTCCATAAAGAGTCTTTGAGCTCCATACAGAGATGAATCATTTCTTTGAATAATATGAATTTGGAATGAAATTAATTTATTGTGCACTTTTTTTAATTTGTATCCATAAAGTTTCAGTAGATCGGAAATATCTCTTTCAATTATATACAGTAATTTTAATTTTAAAAATATATCAGTGTGATATATCATTTTTCTAAATTGTAATCAGGTGCTTACAGTTTGCTTTCATCTATAGAAGCTTCTTTCTTTCATTGACAGAATGTGTGCACAAAGGTAGGAGGTATCCAGTGGGTAGCTTTGTCAATGTCAGCAACCCTTGTGATATTTGCTTCTGTTCCTCTGGACCTGACGGTGCCAAAATACAATGCGTGGAAGTTGCTTGTCCAGAGGATTACAGTCCAGCTAGATCAGGTTGTGTTTATGTCTCTGAACCGGGGAAATGTTGCAGGACTCTAAAGTGTGGTAAGTTATAAAGTGTTTCTGTTGACTTGTTTTTACATTTATGATTTTATGTTTATATAGTAAGAATTAACTTTTTTTTTATTTGGTGGGAGTGAGATTGTAAAATTTTAGACAGAGAGGAATATATGCAAAATTGTAAAGAGTACAAAAAAACTAACTTAAAAGTGGTAACATGTAATAAAAGAAAATCTAGACTTTATTGATGTTGTGTTGGTTTTCTTCAGGAGCAGTTGTGGTGTATGACCTTTTTGCAGCATGTTTTGTTGCAACAGTGTCTTCAAATTTCTTCTTGATTGCAGTCATTTGTTTCATGTTTCGGAGAAAAACCATATTCCTCATCAAATAAATGTCTTCCTGCAGAGATCTTTCCCTTCGACTCATAAATAAACTTCGTGACCTGTGGCATTAATGTCAACTGGAATGCACCAATTTTCCTGGCATTGTTAATTATTGCACAGTCACTAATGCATGTTTAATGTCACAAGTTGCTCATACAGTACCAATGTACTGTTGTATAAAGGAAGCATTCCGGTGCCTGCCTTGTATTAGGATTCCATTATTCTTGTGAAAACATATGAACTGCTCTCGTAAATGGCTCTCACAAAGAAGTTAACAGGATAACTGAGTCTAACTGATACCCTGTATTTCAATAGTTGTTAGTTGATTCTTTGAGGGATTCTGTTATGAATAGTAATGTTCATTCTTTCAGTTACTGAGTTTTAATGAGCTGCTGATGATACAGCAAGTGATTCAAAAGCCATAGCAAACCTTTTAAGGGATTACCTCTAGGTTCTTTGAAATTGGAGCAAAAATTTAATGTTGTTTTAGTTAAACTTTAGATTACGGTAACCCCAATGGCCGCCTGGTGACTTGGTGATATTCAAGATCGCAGTTAGCCAGATGAGGATTGATTTTTCTAGTAAAAGATTGTGCAAAACCATTTTGAAATAAGCATTCTACTTTTACTAGTTACTTGTTCATTTCACATTATTCGCCATCTTCAAATTAGTGCGCCGGCTATCAGGCAGCCATTGGGGGTACTGTAATCTAAAGTTTAACCGTTATTTTTTAGCTGTTAATTTATTTTCATTATTTATTTGAATAAACAAATAAACGAAATCAAAATAATGATCAAACAACAGTGCATATGTAGTACTCAGTAAATTCAGTCAATATTCTTTATTCATTCACTTCCTCTTTATCTTTCGATCTTAGTGTTAGTGACAATATATATATATATATATATTTAAAATATTAAAAATCAGTTTTTTTTATGTACAGCAGTCCTCTTCAAAGATATCTTCTCAAAACAATTAAAAGATCAATAATTTCAGACTTGTTCCTTTTCTTCTCTTGTGGAATCAACTTCTTCTGGGTTCAGAGAAAGATCCTTCAATGATCAAACAAAGAATTACTTTTTATCTTATAATTATCTCCTGTCTTGAGAAACTAATACTGATTTCATTCATTTGGATCTGCATTTTCAAATTCAGTTACTGATGACTTCTGTTAGTCTTTTTTTTTTTTATTTCTTGAACAAGATGGGAAGGAATGCAGTATTTGAGGATTGTGATTGAAGTACCGTAGCAAATTAAAAGAACAATTAATAATCTTTATTATTATTGACTCTATTATTATTTTTATTACTTTTATTATTATTAGTAGTACTTTTATTATTTTTAGTATTACTTTTATTATTAGTATTATTACTTTTATTAAAATTGTTTAATTTTAAGTTATCAATAAGTATTTTTGTTTGGCTTTAATTTTTGTAATCTTAATTGCTTTGTATTTAGTATTTATATTTTAAGTTCTCAAATCATCTTAAAGCCTTGTCTATTATTCTCCTTATTTTTTTATAAATTATTTTAACTGTTTTCAAATCCTCTTTTACTATTATCAGTTCCGATTTTTTTGTCTTCTTGTTTTCGTATATACAAACTCTTTAACTTTGCAAATTCTTCAGGTAAGCAAATATTTACATTTATTTCAAAAACAAAATCTCCCTTAAATACTTTCCATACTTCTTATACTCTTATCTACGCTCTATCTATCCAGCCAATACCCTCACAGTCTGAACAATTACTCTCTTACATCCACATTGAAACTCCTGTTGCTATTTCGTTGTTCAACTCAGTATAATGATAAAAATGAACTGCAATTCTAGTACATACCGAATTTCACATTTATATTTAATATTTCAGCATTTTCCAATGCTATTTCTCTCTAAATTGAATCAAGATATTTCACCTGACTCCCTATTGTTTCTAGCACATAATATTCGCAGTATCTCAGCGAATTGGGATTTATTAAACACTACATTAGAAACTTTACTACGATTTCCAGATTTCCTTCTTCTTACTGAAACATGGGCCGCTAATCCAGAAGCACTTCCAAACAGAGAGCACTTCTCTGTTATCTCTGTTAATCAAAATGATAGAAAAGGCGGAGGGGTTGCTTTATACTACAGGGATAGTTTTAATATCAAAATCATTAATGATTTTACTTTCATCAATATGGATTTAGAATGTATTTGCTGCTCTATCAACGAAGACGTCATTCTTGTAGGAATCTACAGACCCCGACAGGAAATCCACTGTATTTCCACAATTATTTAGAAACTGTGGCTCAATTTATCAGTAACAGTAAAAAAAAAGGAATTTTTATGGGCGACTTTAATGTCAGCTTCGAAAACAAAAATGATAAAAAGACAACGGACCTTCTAACGACTATGAACTGCTTCTCTTTCTTCCCACTTATTGACACTCCAACCTGTCACTCGAACTCTTACTTCTCTCATTCACTTCTCGATCAAATCTTTACAAATTTTCCCACTCTTAGTAAAGGCGTTCTTGATGCTTACATAACAGACCATGATCCTGTGTATTTCACAACAAACCTTACAACCTTATTCAAAGATATCTCCCTTAAAAAAAAACCAATAAAGTTAGCAATTCGAAAGTTCAAACCCAAAAATATAATTGAGTTCAAAGATTATCTCAGATCTATCAACTGGGTCACTGAATTGCAAAAAGGAAGAAATACCGAAGAAACACTTTCAATCTTCAACAAACTATTTTTCTATGGTTTTAACAAACACTTTCCGCTGTCCTCGAACATTAGTAATAATCATAAAATAATTAGTAAAAAAGCCTGGATGATGACGGAACTTTTAGGTCTCATCTGTCAGAAAAACAAATTCTATAAATCTTACAAAAAACATCCGACGTCTGTAAAATTAATGCGTCTTAAAACTGTACAAAATGAATTAAAATCCAAAATTAGGGCCGCAAAAGAGCAATATTATAAGCTTTTGTTCGTGGACAATCTTTCAATAAAAGAAAAATGGAACAACATTAATAAATTAATTTCTCCTTCAACTAAAGCAAAATGCCCTTCCAATATTATAGTACGAAATAATCCAAAAGAGACGAAACAACATCTTGATAAATTTCTAAAAATTCTACTCCCAAATAATCCTACCACTAATCCACACAAAAATACTGAACAATTCCTTAAGAACCCAGCTCCTTTCTCCTTTTTTCTATCTCCGACTTCCTCTTTAGAGGTTAAACAAGTTATCACATCTCTCTGCAACAAACTATCTTCTGGACCTGACGAGGTCTCTCCAAATCTTCTTAAAGAAATCAATGACGAAATTTCACTTCCTCTATCTCACATATTTAATATTTCCATATGTGAAGGCGTCTTTCCCTCCTCCTTTAAATTATTCCAATCTGGAAAGCAGGAGATGTTGATGATTTAGGGAACTATCGCCCGATCTCTATTATTAACACTTTCTCAAAAGTATTTGAAAAACTATTTCACACTAAACTTTCCCAATACTTCTATCAAAAGAATCTCATTGCACAGCAACAACACGGCTTCATGAAAAGAAAAAACACAGAAACGGCTCTGATTGAACTTACTGAATTTGTTACAGAGAACATGGCCTCTAATAAAATTGTATTAGGACTCTTCCTTGATTTCAAAAAAGCCTTTGATTCAGTTAATGTTGAAATTCTACTTAAAAAATTAGAGCATCATGGCGTTAGAGGTCCTCCCCTATCTTGGCTGTCCTCATATCTCTCCCACCGGCAGTATCAGCTTATTTTAAATGGATATTCTTCTTCCTGGTACACCACCCCAAAAGGCTTACCTCAAGGGTCCATCCTATCACCCCTTCTCTTCAACCTATTTATAAATGATCTTATCTTAACATCATCTGCCTCCATCCAATTGCATCTTCTATGCAGACGACGGAACTTTTCTTTTTGCCAACAAAAATATTGAAAATCTGAAACAAGATGCCCAACTTTCTCTGTTCCATCTTAAATCTTGGCTTTCTGCAAATGAACTCTCACTAAATACATCCAAAACAGTATACATGTTCTTCTTTCAATGGAATAAAACACTTTCACGTAAAAACTTCTCTATTACTTACAACAACTCACCAATACAAGAGGTCTCCTCCTTCAAATACTTAGGAATCTATCTTTCCCATGATCTTTCTTGGAACTTACATGCCCAAAAAATTGCTTATAAAGTCTCCAGAAACCTAGGCGTTATCAGAAAATTAAACTTTCTCCCAGCTCAAATGCTACTAAATCTATATTGGTCACTCATTCATTCAAATCTTTGTTACGGAGTTGTAGTATGGGGCAACCCTTCTAAATTTTATGAAAACATGCTACTGAAAATTCAGAAATATTTTTTAAGATTCATAGATAAAAAACCAAGACAGTATTCTACTCGATCCCTCTGGCCTAAATATAATATAATCTCTTTCCCCCACATCTATAAACTTCAATTAGCGGTCTTCACCTATAAAGTATTTAATAAAAAACTCTATCCCTGTAGCCCACTAACCATTAACCCTCACACCCATTTCTATGATACCAGATCTGTTACCCACCTGTTACTATCCATTCCGAAAACTAAGTCCAACTATCAAAGAAAAGTTGTTAATTATGCTTCGCCTCAACTTTGGAATGAAATACCTAAAGAGATCCGTGAATGTCCTTTTCTTACCCAATTCAAAAAAAAAATTAAAATACACATTTCAACCTTATTAATTTACTAATACTCCACCTAGTATTGAAGTCAGGCTGAAATTTCGATCCGTATCCCTTTCACCTATCACCTTCCTCTTTCTCTCTTATCTTATCTCTTCTGTATCCGCCATATCCCTCACTCTATTCCTACTCTCTTCCTGTTCTCTTTATTCCACGTATCCATAATACCTAAATATGTTCTCTCTGTCAAAAATAAACGTAAATATTTGCTAAACTTTCAGTTATTTTCTCTTTTGTAAATATTTGCCCTCATTGTTGTGTTATATATTCCCTTTGTTAATTGCATACTCAAGACGCCCTCTTGTCTTCTCGACGGGACCCCGCCTTAAGACGACTGGGTTGTCAAAATCTCATGTAAACTCTTATCATGTAATATTTTATTCGCAATAAATTGAATTGAATTGAATAAAGAAGTAGGCCATCCCCTGTGTACACGCGCTTATTTTTCTATATCACATAGAATTTGGTTAAGTAAGGCTATTATATTTAAAATTTGCAACGTTTCGGCAATTATAGTTCTAATAATCATTTTCGAATTACAAATAAACAGACGGATCAAAAATATATAAATAATTTTGAGATTCAAAAAAAAAAAAAAAGATTGAATACATTCATTATTGATTGGGGGAATGTGGAAGGAAACATAAGTCAAAAAACAAAATAAACCGAGTTGTAGTGCCAGTGGCCAAATGAATAAGACGTCTGACTTCGAATCAGAAGGTTGCAGGTTCGATTCCCGTCACGGACATTTCATTGTAAAGATTATTTCTATTTCCCATTCTCACAGTAAATTGTGCTGGACAGACAGACAGACAGAGAAATAAAAGATTTTAGTAATAGAGATTACTCACGTAGGAGTAATAAACTGGATGATCCATTACAGTTCAAATGCCATGAATTGTACATTCTTCTAAATATAAGTGATATGCTGAGAAAGGGAGCAGCTAGTTTCTGTGTGTTTCATATCAGAAATCATGTTAAGAACTGCGAATACAATTTCTAATGTTTAACATGAGAGGCCCTATTGCTTCCTCATCCAACAGTTTGACCCGATAGACTCTGATAATCATTGCTATTAAATTGCTATAGAATTTCATTACTGTAGGAATATTTGTAATGGAATATTAGAGTTTTGTCTGAATGATAAAACAGAAATAACTTTGATTAATTATTTCTTCAAGACAACTTCCACTTTATTCATTTTTTTTCTCTTTCATAGGTACCATAAACATGTCAGTTGGTCAAGTAATACAGTTAGGTAGGAGAAAGCGTTTTGTTCTTAATGTGTAAAATAACAGACTTTTTGGTCCGTTAACTCTAGTTTTTATGATTATGTCTTTATCAGTATAAACATATAAGCTTTTGCTGACTTTTAATCCTTTGTTTTCCTGTTCTAGATAGTTCTATCTCATGTCAACTGGATAATAAATCATTTTCTGAAGGGGAAGATATTATATTTGAAGGCAATCCCTGCCACAAGTGCATCTGTAGTCCTAATTTTGCTGGTGCTTATGGTCCTGGTTGCTTGGATATTAATTGCCATTTGGATTTGGAATTTGAATTTGAAAGTAGAGGCTGTGTCCCTGTATACAGAGAAGATGTTTGCTGCCCAGTAGATTGGCATTGTCGTGAGTTAAAACTAATGTATATGTCAAAAATAAGTTAGAAACTTGTGTGTTTTCATCTATATTAGAAAAATTACATAAAAATGCATTTTTGTATTTCTGAATGTTTTTTGATTTTTAAGATAGAAAGTAAGAAGCTTGTAATTAGATCAGGTATGAAGATTTTAGCTTTAGTAAGCAAACAGAGGATAAAAAAAAATGATGTTTAATCATCACCTCCACATTAATGTGAACAGATTAACCTAATTGGGAACAAATAGATTGAGATTGAAGATATATCTGCTTAAATTTCTTCCTTTGTTTCTTATTTATATCAATGTTATTAATTGAGAAAGAAAAAAGTTCTTTTTTTCTTCAATTAAAATTATAATTCGAGATCTATAAAATACACAAGTAAAATAAGACTGCCATAAGTGTTTTGTACGACTTTGACTTTCACAAGCATTTTTATTCAAGTCATTGTATGTTTTATATCTGATCATGAATTGGAGAATCTATAAATCCTATGTAGTGTTTAATGGTCAAAAATTTGCATCATTATCTGCTTAAAAAAAAATAACATCTCATTTAAATCATTTTTTTAATATTCTTTTTTTTTTGCAGCTCCATATTCAGATCATTCCAGGCCAAACGTAGGTAATTAACTAATTAATTTTATTTTTTAGTTATGGGAATTATTTTGTGTTTATAGAAATAAATATTCTTAATAAAAGTAGTTTTCTTTTCACTTTGCAAGCAGACTTTTTTACTTTTTTTCCAAATACAACATTTTGTTTCTTCCTCATTTTCTCCCTTCAAATAGTTTACAACTTTTGAAATTTTAGAGAAGAAAAGAAATACAATACAACCTCGTTTATCCGACCCTCGTTGATCCGGATCAGATTTGTAGACCTTTTTTTTTTATTTAATGTTCACATAGATAATAATTTTTAACTATGATAACAAGAACGTAACTATAAGTACGCCAAACATTCGCTTTTTATTTTGATTAAATCTGCAGCTCCTACGTAGATTGTACAATAAACTATGGTAATAAAATGCTTTTTGTTGAATTTAAGAAAGCTTTACTAATGTAGTTTTTTTATCGTAATAAACGGTAAGTCTGCTTATTTAAGGATTTGTTTTGCTTATTACCCATATTACCCGCATTATCCAGATTTTCGATTTTCCGGATTGCCTTTGGTCCCAGTTAATCTGGATAAACGAGGTTGTAGTGTACTATTTTCATTTGCAACATTAAAATGGAAGCTTTTTTTTTTTTTTCCGTGAAGGAAAATTTAGACCCATGATCAAAATATGTATATGAGAAGGAATGAAAAAGTTATAATTGCAGTAACTATAAATACTATTACTAATCATTGCAGATCAATATTTGAGGTAATGGAAAATCGTGCAAAAGCTGTTAATTCTATATGAAAAGATTATGATCATGATTTATCCCCGACATTGTGAAAATAAGTTAAATTATTGACTATCACAAATTAGAAAGTGTTTTTGAAATGCAAATCGTTGTATATGGATTTGTTAGCAACTAAGCTCATCTTCTCTGTCGTTACCGTACACTCCAGTGTCCTCGGATCCATTGGAAAACAACGTCTTTCCTCTGGTTTTCTGCTTCAGAGATTAACGAGAGACACATGATAATGTTGGGATGAATATTATTAATGTACTCTTTAAGGGCCAGAATAACAGCCTGAGAATCAATAAGGAGTAAATACTTTTTCATGGGACTCAAACATAGTCAAGAGCTAATAAAGTAGCTCTAACCTCCCCATTGAAGCTGGTAGCCACTCTTCCAACTGGCTCAGAAATAGTAAGAAAGCAGGAATACACCCCCACACCTGCATTCCTATTGGCTTCGGTAGCAGAGCCATAAGTGAAAATGTGAGTCATAACGGTGTGGGATATCGACCAAAAATAGTTTCAATGTGATAACTTTCATTAATATTGGAGAGGTAATGGTCTTATTAACTTCAGAATTCAGGTCCAAGAACTTTGCCTTAAAGGTGTAAAAAGAGGGAGATTTTAATATGGAGAAACTAGATCTATTATTCAGCTATAGCCCTCTATGGACCTAGAAGGATAAATGGTAAAAATGTCTAAAATGGTAGGCATGATTTTAGTCCTAATGATAAAGATGTTCTACTAAAACTTTAGACTAAAATTTTCCATCCAATTTCAAAGAAAACTACAACATCCTTAACAGTAAGCGATATAAATTCAAAGTCCAATTCGAGGCTATTTTTAAATTGCTAAGTTAAAATTATAATATGGATGCATTATTACACCTTGAATGCTTCATGTATGTATGTTACTAATCCATATATCTTCTTTAAATCTCCTCTTCTGCTTATCATAATTTAAATAACTACTACTTCTACTCTCATAACATTAAAAAAATATATTTTTTAATGCAAACGAATTTTCGAAAGCATATTTTCCTTGCTTTCTTTTTCAAGTTTGTTTGATAACAGTATGTTCTCAGGTGAACTTACATTGCGTATACATAGTTATCAACAATCACAATACTGTAATAACATCTACAATCTTACATTAATATTACAATAATTGATAATTTACAATTCATTGAATTCATCAATCATTACAGATTTTGTTTCCTTTGAAGCATTTTTTTACCATTTCATTAGCTAATTTTACAAACATACTCTCTACTTCTAAGCCACTACTTTTATTGAAATTTAAGTTCTTAATATTTCTTATTATGAAGCTATCCAATATTTTCCTGGTTTTACAATCCTTTTCTAACATTAAAATTTTGACCTCATCTTTAATACAGTGGCCCGTTCGAGAACAATGATTAGCTACATCAGACTTGTACACTAATTTATTTTTAATACAGTATATGTGTTCTTTTGCTCTTTCAAGGGTCGTTCTTTTACTCTCTCCAATATAAATTTTACAGCAATTAAGACATTCTAATTGATAAATTAATCCTATGTTTGCATTTTGACTATTTTCATTTACTTTATGGCATAAAATATTTTTCAATTTGTTCTGATATTCAAATGTCACATTTACTCCATGTCTTTTGCAAATTTTCTTTAATTCCCAACTGCTGTTGTTTAAATATGGGATTACTGTTCTATTTTTATTATCATATTTCCCTATTTCTTTAATTTTAATTTTATTGTAATCATTTATTACTTTATTTACAAACTTATCTTCGTAATCATTTTTCTTTAATATTTCTTTCATATTTCTTTATTTCATTTTCAAAATCTAAATTTTGGCTGGAATTTCTGTGTAATCTATAAATGTAATTATCTACAATATTCTTTTTAAAGGAAACAAAAAATCTATAATAATTGATGAATTCAATGAATTGTAAATTATCAATTATTGTAATATTAATGTAAGATTGTAGGTGTTATTACAGTATTGTGATTGTTGATAACTATGTATACGCAATGTAAGTTCACCTGAGAACATACTGTTATCAAACAAACTTGAAAAAGTAAGCAAGGAATATGCTTTCGAAAATTCATTTGCATTAAAAAATATATTATGAGAGTAGAAGTAGTAGTTATTCATGTATGTATGCCATGTTTGCTCACATTTCAACAATCTCCAATTATTTATTTATATATTTTATGTTTCTGTCTAAATGGCAACTTTCTAGTTATCTTCCTTAAAACCTACAAAGTATTTTAAACTATCCCTTTACGTACGTACCCATTAAGCTCCATCTTATATATATTTAAAGCATAAAAGATAATTTTTGTGTGGTTATCTCTGTTGATACCCTCTTCCTTTGGTTTTCAATCATTTGGATGTCACATCATATGTGTATGTTATGTTATTTAAATGAATTACTAGTGAAGTTTTTCCATTCGAAATCTTTATAATTTGATGTTATTTGTAAAAGTAATTCCTGATATTTAATGCTTGGAGGAAGTAGCCATTCCATAATTGACAATTAGATATAAACATTTGTGAGAATAAACATGGCTGTATAAAATAGATTCTTTACTTTGATTTGCATGTGTATTTAATTGTGCAATTTAATCCTCACAGATAACTGCTTGTTGCCAAGGGAAAAGGGTAACTGCAAAGGAAGATTTGTCAGATATCATTACGAAGCTGAACGAGGGAAGTGTTACAAGTTCATCTACAGTGGATGTGGTGGAAACGACAACAATTTCTTGTCAAGACAAGCCTGTGAAAGGCAGTGTAGCAGAGGTTGGTGATAAATGTATTCTTTCTGTATTTATGATATTTTGTTAACAAAAATTCAACAAACTGAATTGTAATTGTCATTGGTAGTATCGTTCAAAAGGAAGGGAAATACGGAGGGTTGAGACAGATAAAATTGAATGATTTTGAGCTGGCATATTCCCTCGTGATATAATGTATCACGTGCACCGATGCAGTACATATGCAGCCATTGATATTCTGTAACAGTGATATGTCAATTATTGAATAGCTTGAATAAAGTCTGCGTTTCTGGGAAGAATACATCTGTGCCCTTACTGATGTCAAAAATGTTTTACAGTCTGATTGCAAAACAGTGCTTGACAAAGCTTTGGAGGTCAGTAAGCCACATAATCTGCCAAAACTGTCAACTTGATCCCTAGACCAAAGATACTGCCAAAACAGGAATCCGACAAAGCCGACAAGTCAAACTGTTTGCTACCATAAGACAGATCAGGGCAATCTGTCACATGAGAGAACCCACCAGCTCACGTTGGTATGGTCAAACAGGTTAGGAATATCACAACAGACCATGGGATGTGTCATCCACAACAACTCTGGCATGCACAGAGTCCACCAAGAACATGGTCACAAACACAACAAACAACAAATCCAGGAACCCTTCACCAATGCAAGAAAACTGTATGAACGGTACCTTGCATGTGACTGCTGACAGTACGTTGTCACATTGAATGAAACATAGGTGTACCTGGACAATGGCATCGAAGAGAAACTTCATGTGGGAATGCTAAGAGAAGTTCTTGGAAGGCTGCAAGATACTGTGTTCTTGGCTGTCTTTCATGATCAGAGTGGCTGGTAATTACAAGATAAATTCTGATACTTTCAAGAGACTGTGATGGAACCAATCTATGCCATAAAGCTGTCGAACATGGGTGCCAATGATGATCCATTGGTGAACATTCATACAGACAAGGCCATACTGCGTGTTCCTTGGTCCAGTACTAAGAGTGGAAGGTGCATGAGACTGGTATTCATGTGATTCCCTTTATGTGCATACCATTAATTCCCCTGATGCCTTTCCAATAGGCTTCTATGGTTTCAGGCTTCTCAAATCTGGAATTGCAGTATGCACACTTTGTGTTCCACACATCTAAGCAGACCAGCATACAATCCCACAGGAATACATTTCCAGGAGTCTCCTGCAGTGGAAACTATGATGCCGGGCATCATTGTCCAAATCTGTGGTTGTCACATCTAGCAGCATCATTTGTGGAGGAAGAACTTCATAACATGAGGTTCCATACTTGTTAAAATTTATCTGCCTCAACCCTCCACAATAACAACAAACACATCCTGTCCTCATAAAAGGGCTACACAATCCTAGAAAGAATGAAAGATATAAATAATCACTCACACAAATTGTCTATTGGTTTTTTTGGTAAAGCCTTCTATCCATAAGCCCATTTCATTAACATTTTGATGCATTTTCATTCTATTTTGATGCATTTTATCCTTCTGGGAATGTTTTAAAAACCCATACATATTCAGATATTCATCCCTTGGCACTGCCTAGAAATCTCTGTTACATTTATTTCATATGTAAGTGTTTGTTAATAATAATGATAAGTAGTGTTAATGTTGAAGAGATTAAGAACATTTATAATTACCTTATGGAATAAATTTAGAAATGGATTTTAAACTTACACAAGAGCAGGATTCCACTGCTTCAATTTGGGTTGTTGACTCTGAATTTTTTCAGATAACCTGATTGATGAAAGATGCTGCAGTTATAATATCCAAGTTACTATGGATGTTTAGTAAGTTATGCACAGTTTTTAGATTTAATAAGTATTGACAGTTTATTTACAGAAGTGAAAAGTTCAGATTTCTATTGCATTAAAAGGAAAACGTGGATAATGACATACAAGATATTTAAATAGAAAAGCAAAGGAAATCAGTGTTAATTGTTTGTTCTGTTAAACTTTCCAACCTTTTTAAAATCAAACTAGTTTAAATAGATCATTCATGAATATGTTGTGTAGTAGTATCAAATTAAAAAAGGGGACCAAACACACTAAAATAAATATAAATACATTTATAGAATTCATATTCGTCACATGCACATGTTCCGAGGTATCTTATACAAACCTCTTCTTCAGACTACAAGTAAGAAAGAATACAAATTGATCAATACTTACGTAAATTTTACGAATCTTTGTTGATAAAATCCAACAAATTCTATAATACTGAGGTCTCAATAAAAAATGCCTTACAATACCAGCTCTATTAACTTTAATTTTAAACAATAAATTGGCTTACATTAATACTTTGATACTTAGATATTGTAATAATATTAAGAATGTTTGTAATCAGAAAAGCCTAATTTGTATTCTTTCTTACTTGTAATCTGAAGAAGAGGTTTGTATAAGATATCTCGGAACATGTGCATGTAACGAATATGAATTTTATAAATTTATTTATTTTTACTTTAGTGTGTTTGGTCCCCTTTTTTAATTTTAGTTTAAATAGATGTTGCTAGATTTCTGCTTGTCGATTTAGTGATAATGCCCAATAAGACAAGACTCCTTAAAGAGCAGCAAGTTTTTCATTCTGGTTAGGAAGAGAAAGAAAAAGCCACTCGTGTGGATGATAGATATAAGAAGCAAAAACTTTCAAACTCCATCTTATTCTCTTAAATTTAAGGGTTTATTTCTGTGTATCACCCTATTATAATAACTCTTGTTGTTGTTACGATTTCATACCCTTGTTTTAATGAAACTTTGTGCATTTATATATTTATTGTTGGTTTGTTTTAAACATTAGTGATTCAGAAAATCAATTGATATAAAAGCAGTAACTAATGGAATGATATGATTACCTAGCATTTCTTCAATTAAGAAATATTTTGAAAATGTTTACTTGAGAAAAGGAAACAAAGAAAACTGTGTATTACTGCTAGAAGGGCTAGTTTAAATCTTGATGCATTATTATTTCAAATACATCATCGTAGTCTTCTCAAAATGTTTGCCAATTATTAGGTTTCAGAAATATTGACTATTTTTAATTCACAATAAAGACTTAACTGTAATGGTATTTTAATATTCTTAAATTATTAAAAAATAAGTAATGTTCTATTTCAGATATTTGTGCACTCCCACCAAGTAAAGGATCCTGTGCTAATTCTGCAAAGCTCCGTTATTATTACAGTCCTTCCCAAGAAAAGTGCTTGAATTTTGTTTTTCGCTGTTTTGGAAATGCCAACAATTTTGAGGATGAGGAGGAATGTGAAGCTACTTGTGGATTGCAGAAATCTCTGACTGACGGTAAATCCTACTTTCCTTTTAACACAAAAAAATATTCAGACTTTATGATTGAATTAATACAATTTTAACGTGCCGTTACAATGTAATAATAATCAACTACTTTGGCACTAACTGTAAAATTATTAATCCCAATAAAATGACGTAAGTTTTGAACCTCGACAATTTAGGCATCTTTGTCAAATTGCTAAAATAAAAGCCCCCCTACCTTAAAACGTTAAACACGTCCTTCCTTCACGAGTGCTGTCAACGAAGTAGTTGATTATTTATTACTTTATGAATGAAGTTCATTTATTTTGAAAACCATTAAAATGTTAATAGAATAGTTTTAAAAGGAAAGACATCGCAATGCTATGTAAACACAAGAATGGAAATTCTTTCCAGGTCTGCTGAGATATTTAAAGTATAAGTTTAAAATCATGTGACTAAATTGGACACAGAATGACGATGGGCAAATATACGGGTGTCCCATCTAACTACCTTCTGAGACTTGATCCAAGTTCATCCAGGATTCTATCAAATGGGTACTGGATGCCTGGATATTAAGGGAAAATTACCCACAAGGTGATTAATCATGATGGAAGGTTAGTGATCCAATTCCAGTATCTCAAGCCTGTTGACGTCCGTCGGTAATATTTGAGTAATGTTAGAAATAGCAGTGTCATGAAAATATGACTGCCTGTAGTTGAATGAACAGGAATATGAATGATTCAAAATGGAATTGGGATTGATTAATATCAGAGTAGAAAAAATGAAGAAATTACTTGCTGAAGAAAGCTTTATTTGCAGCATTCGAAAAAAAAAAGAGGAACCAAGGCAAAAGTCATTTTACAAATAATCTTGGTTGTACAAGGATCTTATTTGTGGAGAAAAATAAGTAAGGGGGTTATTAAGGAAAAGTCACTGAAATGAAGGTTTGTAGTGCCATCAATGCACTTTATGCTTATTATGACTTTCTGCTGTAAATGATGTGATTTCTTAGTAATGTAGATACTGGGTGAATTCAGCTGATTATGGTCAGGAAACCAGAAACAAGTTGTCCTGGATTCCTTGTATCATAAATACAAAAAACAGCTCAGGGAATCCTTATTTGTTGCAATTTATTATTGTGTGATTTCTTATTTTTTGATACCTTTTAATATCTTTTGCAGCTTTGTTCAATGATGTGTAGTAGATAATTTATGCACAGAACAGAGGTGGTTATCAGGTTGTTGAAGACCTGTAAACTTAAACAAAGAATAGATCCCTTTTAAATAAGTGTGAGATCCATTGAATTAACTGTACAATCAAATGCACAAGGTACCTTAAGTATCAATAGTTACCAAATTATCTGGCATTGCAGACAGATGTTACACATTTTGATATGACAGAATCATCATCAATCAATTCATAACATTAATATCTTAGTTTTTCTCTTTTTCTTTATGATGTAAGTTGATTGGATTTTTTATGTTAAAACAATCATTATCTCACTCTTGATCAGAGACAGAAAACCACAGAAAAAAAGTTGTAACCATTTGATCCATTCTAACCTTCATTGTTATATCTCCAGCAATATCTTATTATCTTATCCTAGTACTTCTTATTTCTGAGTGTTTACAGACTTGTGAAGTCATTCTCTTTGAATTTACATTCACATTGAACTAAAATAAAACTTAATACATATTTTAAGCAAATATTATGTTTGAAAGTGTTTATATTATTATTAAACGGAATATGACTTTGAAATCAATTCTATAATTATACTTCATTTAAATTGTGCCGTTTGTCTTAATTTTCAGCTGAGAAATGTGGGCTGTTAGTGGAACCAGGCCCATGCAACAGTCCTCGAATCCGATACTATTTCAATCCAATCACAGAAAAATGTGAAGAATTTATTTACGGTGGATGTCGAGGGAATGAAAATAATTTCAAGACCCTGGAAGAATGCCACGAAACGTGTACTCCTATTAGAGAAGATAACAAAATACAAGAAGCAGAAGGTATGGAAAGTTAATTAAGTTATTCTTTCAATTCGTGAAAATCAAAAGGGCATAAAGCTTCAATGTCCTTCAATTGGATTTCTCAAAAACAATTTATTAAATGTAATAGTTAGGCCTAATAGTGCAGGAATTATACGGAAATTACCAGATTATATACATTTCTTTGAGATATTTCACCAACTTTGCTTCTGCCAAAGAATTGAGTAATTTAATTTGCTTGCTCTTGGCCACTGATAAGCTTTTACTGAATTTTATTCATCTGTAAAATGAAACTGTAACATTACATTAAATAGACACATTTGCCATCACTATTTTTGATAGTCTTAGGATCATTTAAAAAGTTAGAAAACAGTGTCTTTGTTAGTGATTATAAAATCAAATGTTTAAAAGTCAATTAATGAAAAGGCTTAACGTACATGTATGAACTTAAGGAGACAAATTGAAAATAAAATGCTCTTACTTGATAACGTAAAATACATAAACAGGATTAGAAGGATGGGAATAATCCAACAGTTTATTTATTTTACATCACCAAGTACAGACAGCCCTCGTTTTAAGCCAGTGGCATCGTAAATCGAATCGACATAAAAACAACCCATGTTATAATGTAAACAGGGGGGTGGCGTTCCACACAACCAAAAATATATTGTTTTTATTTAATTAAATCTTGTTAATATAAGTTTTTACGATTAAAATTAATGTAAAATATTTACATACTTTCCTACTAAATTAACCTAAAATAATAAAAAATAACTTAAATTATTAAAGAATGGTCACCTTTATTTTTAAAAAAACTTTTATCACTATTAATTGTAATACGTATTTATCACCGCAAGATGACTGAATGAAATAAAAGCGAGGAGGGGAGATGCCATGTTAAAGTTAAGAACAGCTGTTAAAGTTCACAATTTATGGCTGCATTTCCATTCAAGAAATTTAATTTCCCTTTTTTTGCATTTTTTAAAAATATATTTTTCCTCATTTTGGCCTAAATTGTAAACTGGCGTAAATCTGAATTGTCGTAAAACGAGGGCTACCTGTGTTTTTCATTTTCAATTTCTCTCCTTAAAAGTCAGTCATGCAGAAGTACATAAGTTACAAAAAGAAACTAAAAGTAGATGTATTGAATATCACTAAAAAGAAGGGAGCATAGAAAAAAAAAAGTTCTTGTTGTGTTGGGTGCTAACAACAGTTACCGAGTTCGTAGCTGTACAACTAAACTGCACAACAAAGCAGTGCTGTTCCCAAATTTTCTTATTTAATTTATATTGAGATATATTCATGTGTTTTATGCTAGCAAAGAAACACGAAAAGGGTCCTATTGTGAATTTTCCTGTAATAAGAATCACAGCATTAGATTTAGCTCATATTCATATTGAAAGCATTTTTCTTTTTCCAGAGGCCATGTGCAGTTTTGCTGGCGTTGATTATTCATTAGGTCATGTGATGAAAACCACTGATCCCTGTGTTTCTTGTACGTGTGTTACTCCTCCACAGTTCACATGCATCAAAGAAGAATGTCAGGTACCAAATGCCAACGAGTACATTTTTTGTCTAAAGAGGATATCTCCAGAATTGTGCTGCACTGAGTACAAATGTGCAAGTAAGAGATTTCATTTTCAGTATCTTTCACAGACTTATTATCACTAGGCAACAAAATTAAACTTTTTCTCTGTATCTTTGATGAAAATAGTTTATCTTTATGTTCTCGAGTGTGTTAAACATGAAAATGGCCATTAAAATGTATGTTTAGCTCTAGTTTTTTAGATATCTCAACTTATCATAATTATCCTTAAAAGCATAATGCATGTATTTACCTTAATGTTTACCCTCAGAGGAATGTCTCTGAAGGTGCAATCGCTTTGCCTGCCGTTTGTATTCTGTTGCTGCTGATTTTCTGATGAATGTCCAGCAGTAAACTGCCAACATCGTTTCACTCCACTTTCCCTGGTACCTTTGTTCCTTCTTCGAAACTTCTCATAGTTTACTCCGCATAACAGTTGCTTCGAATTGTCATAGGTTTCCTTCATGTAGGCTGCATAACCAATTGGTACAGATGGAAACAAGTTACCATTGTGTAGAAGAACAGCCTTTAGACTTATCTTTGATGAATCTATAAACAGTCTCCATTCATCACTTTGATAGTCAATTTTCAGAGTTGTC